>JAQGAY010002358.1:0-10707 GCA_034698085.1 Polydesmus angustus
TCGTTCATTTTCCCTAAAAATTTCGTTCATTTTCCCTAAAAATTTCGTTCATTTTCCCTAAAAATTTCGTTCATTTTACCTAAAAATTTCGTTTATTTTCCTTAAGCATTTCGTTCATTTTCCTTAAAATTTCGTTAGTTTTTCGGGTCTTGTTCGATTTGTCGCACACACCGATTTCGAGACGATTTTCAACGCACGCTTTAGAGGCAATTTTCACCCGTCGCTTATGTATCCGATTTTCTGCCTTAGCACGTGCTGTGCTTAGCATTGTAAGTTTGCGCAAAAGTTCAAATAATTACCGGTATTCAAATTGTTAAAATAAATAAATGATTTTAATTACATCCATACTTAATTATTATTAAAAATTTTAAACATTATACTGTATGTTTAAGCACGGGTTGCGCTACAATATTTATAGCCGATAAACGGTCGTCTCAAAATCGGATCTGTGCGACAAATCGAACAAGATCCAATTTTTCAAAAAATTTCTGTATTTTCCCAAGGTGTAATGCCCAGTTTTTTTAAGTCCGCTTTTAGTTCGAAAAAACATCCTCAAGGATATTATCCTCCGTCAAAGTGCGTGTGTATATATTGTTGCGGGTGACTCTGTAGGTGCAAAATTATGTATGGAGCGCCATAGAAAAGTCGATCTCAATTTCTTTTCTTTCTTTATTAATATCTCACACCTCGGCTTTTTGTTCGACACACGCTCAACTCTCTTTTCAACAAAACGTCCGCTTTTCCTTAATGAGCGGGAGGGAGGTTTGATTTCACCGCTATTCAAACGCCACCTAGTGGTCACGCAGCGGGGGTGACATGGATATTTTAAATGAAATTAAATCTTCACTTTCTCTTCTTTCAAAATTTAAATAAAAAATTTTTTTTTCTTCTTCTTTTGAATCAAAAATTTAATAATTATTTTTTTTTATTATATAATTTTGTGACCTAGTAAAAAAATAAAAACCTTTAAAAAAAAAAAACACGTCTTTTTTTTGTATGCGATCCGGTTCGACAGATCCGTTTGTTCCAAGAAGATTTCCAATGGGGATTATTTCAGATTTACCGTAATCCTGATTTTTTTTTTACAAAAAGTTTCTTTTGGAAAAAAATTTTAATTTGTTGAAGATTTTCTAATCTTTATCTTTATTTTGACTTAATTCGAAATTTTATTCAACTTTGAACGACGATTCTATTCCGAATTTCAAAAACATTTTTTTTACTCTTTGTTTTTAGCAACTAGAAAAAATATACAGTATACGCAATGTACGGTAGAGTAACTTAATTCCACTTGATTTTTTGAACAAACATTTTTTTTAACTCAAAAAGTTTAGAATACGATTTTAAAAAATTTGGTGCAAGTTTTTTTTCTATTATTTGTTCAACTTTATTTAAAAAAAAAATTTACTGAACTTTGAAAATAAGTACATGTAGGCCTATAGAAGTTTGAAACTGATTTACTAAACTTTGAATTAAATTTACCAAAACATTTGAAAAAGATTTACCGTAGCAAAACTTTGAAAAAATGTTACAAAACTAACCAGAACTTTGAAAAGATTTACAAAACTAACCAGAACTTTGAAAAGATTTACAAACCTTTAAAACAGATTTAGTAAACTTTGAAAAAGATTTATTAAACTTAAGATTTATGAAACTTTGAAAAGGATTTACTAATCTTTAAAACAGATTTAGTAAACTTTGAATCAGATTTACCAAAACTTTCAACTGGATTTACTAAGCTCTGAACAAGATTTGCAAAAAACTTTGAACTAGATTTACAAAATTTTAAATTAGATTTACACATCTTGACAACAGATTTGCAAAACTTTGAAGTAAATAGCATTAAACTTTAAAGCTGAAAATAAACTTTTGAGATAATTTTACGGTATAGAGATTTCAGCCTATTATAAAACCAGCTTTATCTCAATTATTTTTTAACCGCGGTTTTATCTTACAATATTACTAAAGAAATCGCATTAAAATTGCGAGCTTAATTTTCATCATAACAATTATTATTATTTTAAATTGTAAATCAAATTTAGCTTCTAAAAACGACGTTAAAATAATTAAAAATTGACATTGGCGAACCTCTAGTTCCACCAAGTCCCAGCACACCTACGTCATTCATTCATTTTAAAACCGTTAAAATAAAACGGATAATCAAAATTAGAAAAAAAAAAGCGTGCGAAATAAAAAAAAAATGCGTCGTTCACGTTCACTCTCAACAAATTCTTGCTCTGAGCTCACAGAATAGTACTCAAACGAGACTCAATTTCAGTTTTAATAATTTTTTAAAAAAAAAAAAATTTATTGAATAACAAAAAAATTTATTTTTATAAGCAAAAAAAAAAAAAAACTTCTGAGTTTCAGTGTAAAATGGCGCAACATTTTTAAACTGAATTTTATCTTCGCTAGAATTTTTTTTTAATAGCGAGCGGAAGTTGGATACTAACATTTCGGATACGCAGTACAGTATTTAATAAATACTAAACGAGAATAACTTTAAAGTCATTATCACGTGATGTATATGGAAAAAAAAAAAAAAAAAAAAAAGAGTAAAAGAGAGAGTGTAGTTAGTTGTTGATGAAAGTAGGTCTAATGATACACATGTGTTTGCGCATTCCTCCCGCGCACCCGACCACCATCTCCCTTTCTCTCTCTATCTATCTCTCTCCCTCCATCTCTCTCTCTAGTCTCTATCCGTGTGAGAAGATGAAAAGAGAGCTTAAGTAGCTGAAATCCCTCATCTTCACCGTTACAAATTTCAAGTCGTTCTTATTTACACTCAATTTTCACAATAACCTCATTGAAGGTTGAGAAAAAATGCTGCTTTTTCCTTTTTTTCCATTTTCTATTTTTTTTTGCTAAGAGAACGACAAATAAATAAATCCCTCGGTATACGCGGGAGAAAGCGCGGATAACGAAACTCGGCTCACATTTCCAATTTGAGCGAATTATCTTTGATTTAGATTATACGTGAATTCTTAAGATTTTCAAAGTTTACGAGGAATGAGGATTTTACTAAACGAGATTAATATTGCAATCATACTAGATTTAGTAAAACCTGATTAAATGAAACTAGGTTCGTGATTTACCGAATTTCTTGGATCTAGATTTAAAATATTTATCTTTGGTTCCGAAATTAAGAAGTATTTTTCTAAACGAGGTTAATATTTTAATCAAATTCAATTTAATAAAACCCAATTTAATAAAACCCAATTTCTTGATCTTGATTAAAAAGAATTCATCTTAAGATTTAAGTTCTTCACCCCAACTCTAAAATTTTTTAGTTTTACTAAACGAAATTAATATTTTAATCAAACTAGATTTGGTAAAACCCGATTAAATTAAGCTAAGTTCGTGATTTACCGAATTTCTTGGTCTAAATTTAAAAAACTCAGTTTTGGTTCTGAAACTAGTAAAGATTATTCTAAACGAAATTAATATTTTAATCAAATCAGATTTAATAAAACCCAATTTCTCGATCTAGATTAAAAAGAAGTCATCTTAAGATTTAAGTAAAATTTTTTTGTTTTACTAAACGAGATTAAAATTGCATTCAAACTAGGTTTAGTAGAAACCATCAAATGAATAAACCATAATCAAAATTAATGCAAAACTTTTTTAAATAAAAGCATGCGCATGCGCAGATACTACATATTCTTAACTTAAATCCTACTTTTTAATTTTATTTTTCTCAGTAGCAACGATTTATTTACAATCAGTGAAAAAAATTATCAAAATTATACTGGAAAAACATGTAAAAAAAAAGTTTTTTTTAAAAAAAAACGCGCATGCGCATATCCTTTAAAATTGATACAGTACTTCCGTATTTAAATCTCATCTTTCGAGATTTTTCTTGTCATAGCAACGACGTAGTTTTAAAAAAATTGAAATATCAAAATTAATTTACAGCAGAGTCTCGATTAGCCGAACCTTCATTCGATTATTAAATTATACTAGATCAAACAATTCCTACAAAACTTTATAGATCTAGATTAATGTAGAATGTAAATTTGCGCATGCGCGAAGCAACCAAAAATTGATCCGCCTGTCTTTTCGACCGTTGGCGCTGTGTTTACATTTTTACAAAGCTAAAAGTGCAATCGCGTATAGTTAAGTCCCGCGTTGGCCGAGGGATTTAAAGCCGCGTAGTAGGAGGGATCGAATTTACGGTGTTGAAAAGAGATGTTTAAAATGTGGAGCAGTTGCATTATGTATTTTGTATCGGAATCGAGCGAAGATAATTTGATCGAAAAAAATCAATAATAATAATTTTTGAAGTGATTGTTGTTTATTTTTTTCTTATTTTTTATTTTTATTTTTTTAGGGGTCAATCGATGAGAATCACACGTGACGTCATCGATGAGGATGAGAACTGAGTCTTACATAACATAATATACACCTGACGTGGTCACGTGATCTCCTACCGAAATAAGGATATTTTTCCAACTAAAATGATAATAATAAACGGTAAAAAAAATAATTATTGCATTCCACAAATAAAAAAAATAAAATTCCCACCAAAACTTTTTTTTTAAAAAAAATATAAATCAATTGTGATGATCGATCACAATAAAATAATAAATAGGAATATTTCGCGACACAAATATTATTCGAAAGTATTCTTTTTTTGATTGGCAAATCTTTTATTTGGAACTCGTGAAAAAATTTAAAAAAATATTTTTTTTTATTGTAAAGAAATGAAATTTTAAACTCGTTTTTTCAAATCGAAAGTTTTAACATTCTTTTTATAACTTTCTATAATTTTAACAAAAAAATAAAATTGTCACTTTTAATAATAATAATTCTATACATTTTTCATTAATAAAATATTTTCATTTATCAGAACTTTTTTTAAAAAAAAAAATGTTTATATATGACAAAAAGAGAAATTTAAATTAAATTTAAAGCGAGATAAGATCCACCAAAAATTATTTGATGGCCACCCACTGGTCGACTTTTATAAAATCAGACTTCGATCTGAATCTGTAAATTTTCGATTTGAATCATTTTTTTTTAAATCAACTTAAAGAAAAGTCCCATTAAAATCTTTATAGTGTACTGTAAATAAAATAATCGTTTTAGTGCGCTTCCCTTCTAAAGCTGACATCTCAAATGAGCAAACTGGCTTTTAATTTAAATTAAGTTTAAACTGACTTCTAAATTATTAAGTTTAAACTAACTTTAAATTGAGTTTTTTTTTAAATATTAAAATTTGACCCCCGTATGGGAGAATGAATAAGTTTAAAGAGTTTAAACTGACTTTTAAATTAAGTTTAAACTAACTTTAAATTGAGTTTAAACTAACTTTAAATTGAATTTAAACTAACTTCAAATTGAGTTTAAGTTAACTTTTAAACCGATTTCTAAATTAAGTTTAAACGAACTTCTACATCGAATTTAAAATTAAGTTTAAACTAACTTCTAACTTGAACTTAAAACTGGCTTCTAAATTGAGGTTAAATTGGGTTTAAACTTAACGGTAGATTAAACTTATACCGATTTCCAAATTAAGTTTAGACGAACTTCAAAATTAAGTTTTAACTCACTTCTAACTTATTAAGTTTAAATTACCGGTAACTTTAAATTGAGTTTAAACTAACTTCGAAACCGACTTCAAAATTAAGTTTGAACTAACTTTAAAATGAGTTTCTATTAGTAAAACTAATTCCTTATCTCCGTTTATTAAAAAAACCCACCGTCATTAAATCCAGATTTATAAAAAGATTTTCATGGAAATGTTTATATTTAACACGTTGTAATTTTTCAATTAAAATTAAATTCAATTAAAAACTTTCACCGATCAATTGCAGAAACCACTCCCCACTCAACCCCCATCACCACCTCTCTCACTACCCCCTCTCCCCTAACCTCATCGTCGCCATTCAACGTTTTGTCTTAACTGGTTTTACCAAAGTCGAGATAAAAGTTTTGGAGTCGTTAAAGCGCTACCGATTTTCAAACGGAGATAAAACTTAACCGTAAATGTCATATCCCACGAGAGAGAAAAACGCAGACGGAAAAAGAGAGAGTGAAGGAGAGAGAGAGAGAGTTTGCTCCTAATTTTTGATTGATGTTTACAACTCGCACCCACTCCCTCTCTCCCGCCCACTCTTCATATCTCTCTTTTCTCTTGTCAGACTTTTCTCAGACGGAGAAACGTCCTTTCCAATTTACTCAACCCGCCACTGACTCCCTATCACTCCCGTCACTCCCTATCACTCCCGTCACTCCCTATCACTCCCTAGCTATCTCCCTGTACATGTACTGCGCACTTCCTTTCCACTCGTAATTAACGCTAAGAAACGACTAACCAAACGGACTAACCAAACCCCGAGCTCATCCTGTTCATTAATCACTCTCTCTCACTCTCTCATTCCACTCGCAAAAATCCATAAACAATCTTCTTTTGAGGTCAATCACTCCAGGGATTTGCTGCGCGTCCATTTTTTGGCGTTGACTTTTTGGGAAATTGTTTTGGTCCTCTCTCTTGTCTCAAACTTTTATCTCATGTGATGTGAGGGAGGGGTAATTAAAGTAACCGTTTCGACACGTTGAGAAATAAGCCCTGGGAATGATAGGAACACCTGTCGTCCGCCCAACCAACTGTTCCATCTTTTTAGTCAATGAAATCTACGTAGAATTTACAATAAAAAAAATTTTTTGTTTTTCTAACTTTAGTTCTTTTTTTTTGTTTTGTTTTGTTTTGTTGGAGAAATCAAAATACAGTGCGTCAATTTCAAAATAACATACAGTACGGTCGTAATAAATGTTATAGTATAGTATAGTATCAAGCACATATTGTATATTATTTATAGTCAAACTTTGGTAAAATTAAATGAATAATTCTAGTAGATCTTGCAAAATCTAAATAAATTCTAGTAAAATCTAAGAAACCTCGAACAAATTCTAGCAATACTGTACTGTATATGGGCAAATTGTAGTAAAATCTAGGCAAAGCCAAGCAAAATCAATACAAATTTTAGTAAAAACTAAACAAATTCCAGTAAAATGCAAACAAATTCTAGTTAAATCTAGGCAAATTCTAGTTAAATGTAAGCAAATTCTAGAAAAATTTAGGAAACTTCTAGCAAATTTTAGACAAATTCTAGTAAAATGCAACAATAAAATTCTAGAAAAATTTAGGCAAATTCAAGCCTAATCTAGACAAATTCTAGCTGGGAGCGTAGCGCACTCCTGTAATCCAGCTGCAGGAGGCTGAGGGGAAGGGTGTTTCCACGGGTTCGAGCCTGGGAGACTACTTTCTCTTCTGGGGTGACATTCTGGTCTTTCGTGTCTCTCTGTCTTCCCCACTGTCCCTATAACACCTGAGTTAGGTCGGTCAGGATGGGACAGCAAAAACCGAATTAATTAATTAGTTCGGATCAAATCAAATCAAACCAAATTCTGAAAAAATTTAGGAAACTTCTAGCAAAATCTAGATAAATTCCAGAAAAATCTAGACAAATTTTAGTAAAATGCAAACAAATTCTAGTTAAATCTAGACAAATTTAGAAAACTTCTAGCAAATTCTAGTAAAACCTAGGCTAATTCTAGTAAAACATAAGCTAATTCTAGTAAAACCTAGGCTAATTCTAGTTAAATCTAAGCAAATTCTAAAAAATATTGGGCAAATTCAAGCAAAATCTAGACAAATTCTAGTTAAATCTAAGCAAATTCTAGAAAAATTTAGAAAACTTCTAGCAAAATGCGAACAAATTCTAGTAAAATCTAGGCAAATTCTTGTAAAATCTAGGCAAATTCAAGCAAAATATAGACAAATTCTAGTTAAATCTAAGCAAATCCTAGAAAAATTTAGAAAATTTCCAACAAAATGTAAAATCTAAACTAATTCTAGTAAAATGTAAACAAATTCTAATAAAATATAAACAAATTCTAATAAAATATAAACAAATTCTAATAAAATATAAACAAATTCTAATAAAATATAAACAAATTCTAGTAAAATCTAGACAAATTCTAGTAAAATCTAGGCTAATTCTAGTTAAATATAAGCAAATTCTAGAAAAATTTAGGCAACTTCTAGCAAATTCTAAACAAATTCTAGAAAAATTTAAGCAAATTCTAGAAAAATATAAGCAAATTCTTGGCAAATTTCATTAAATCTAACTAAATTCTAAAAAACCTGAGTAGGTTACCCATTGCTAATCTTAGTAAATCCAAATTCCCATTGTTAAGTAAATCTCTCTTTAAAAACTCGTGCAGTTCAGAACAAAATCACCGAATAACTCAGTGTTGATTATCTCAAAACTACAATTCTTAGACTTGAAACACTATAAAACTGAGTGACTATTATAATAACGGAAGTTGTTCTCTAAGCTAAAGCAATAGAAAAAACTCCAACTTCTGTCAAATTTCGATCAAAAAGATTTGGAGCGTTCGCCATGAATATACGAAAAAGTGGCGAGTGCCGCCATCTGGCGCTCAATGTCAACAAGTGCGTCGGAGGTTTAGTAGGGGGGGATACTGGATAGGGAAACCGAAACCGAGAACCCAAGTTCGAGGACCCAGAGACAAAACAATGAGAAGAAAAAGAAAAACGCGGAACAAGTGAAACGTTAAAAAACGATGGATGAATAGACAAAATGAACGAAAATTTCAACTTCTATATTTATATGAAAAAAAAAAAAAAAAAAAAAAATGGAGGAAAGAATGAGTGGATGGAGAGAGAGAGAGTGGCTGACAGTGTCAGTCGGTAGGCATTGTCGAGTGAACGACGGTGAAGCTAATTCATCTCGTTGCCAACCACAACAACCCAACTCTCAATAATAATAATAACAAAATCCGCCAAAATTCCACATCCACTTCTCATCTGTCAATCAAAACGAGTCACCACCCACTTAAACAACCGACCAAAAAAAAAAATCTCTTTTTCCTAAACTTAGTTCAACCCGAAGTAAAAAAAAACCTCGATCTTACGTTTTGGGCTTTGTACATTAAATATTTTAAAAAGAAAGAAAAAAAACCCACAAAAAAGGAAGCGAATACAATATAAAGAAAGTTGAAAAATTTGAAAATTCTAGAAAAAAAAAATAAATACTGGTATTCAAAAATTTGAATACCCGGTATGTGTCTAAAAAATTGGGAGGAAAATTTAAATGAAAAAATAAAAAAAAAATTATTTAACTAGAAAAAAAAAATCTAAAATACCGGTATATTAAAAAAGAAAAAAAAAAAGTTCTAGATAAATTACTGTACGGTATTATTAATAATTGTAAAATAAAAATCAAAAATTCGAGTAAATTTGTAGTTAAATTTGTAGTTAAATTAGGGGAAAACTAGAAAATGATTTATTAGTAAAAATTTTCTAGAAAATTTACTAAAAAAAAAAAAAATTTTTTTTTCTAGAAATTTATCCTGATATTAATTATTATTGAATCAAGTTTAAACTAACTTCTAAACCAATTTCCAAATTAGGTGTAAACAAACTTTAAAATTGTCATTTAAACTGGCCCCTAAACTGTGGTAAATTTGTAGTTAAATTGGCGGAAAAACTAGAAAATGATTGAGAAAGAGTTCGAGAAAATTTAATTAAAAAATAAATTATCAGTAAAAGTTTTCTAGAAAATGTACCCTCATAAAAAAAATTTTTTTTTTATATAGAAATTAATCCTGATATTAATTATTATTGAATCAAGTTTAAACCAACCTCTAAACCGATTTCCAAATTAGGTGTAAACAAACTTTAAAATTGTCATTTAAACTGACACCTAAATTTAAAGTTAAATTGAGTTTAAACTAATTTCTAAATTAAGCTTAAGCTAAACTTAAGTTGACTTCCAATTTTGATTTTAAATCAAAAATAAAATAAAATAAACATTAACATTAAAATAATAAAATCATTCAAATTAAAAAAAAAAAAAATTAAAAAAAAACCGAAAAACGAAAATTAAAATTATAACAATCTCTTAAAACTGTAAAAACGTAGAATCGGGGTTTCATCTGCTACATTAACATTTCCCGTGATCAATTGAAATCCCCTCACTCCTTTCCGACCATTTTTTGAGAGGGGTTTTGGAGTGGATGAATGGCCCTTTCCTTCCTTCTTTCCTTTTATCCCCTAAAAAAAGACCCTATTGTCCCGCATATGCAGACGATATTTGCGTTACGTCATCCACTCGATGCGCCCACCCACTCGAGCGTAAACACACACACGCGGTGGCAGTGGCTATCGAATAAATAAAGCTCGATTATCCAATCGGACTAACGCTCGTCAATCTCGTTCAAGTGACGTTTAATGCATCGATCCCTACACACTCCATACGCCTCTTTATTATTTCAATAGACAACGGAGTTTGCGCAAAGAAAATAATAAAAAAAAAAAAACGCATAAAAAGTTGATTTTACCTATAAATAATAAATAAAAATAACACCTCAGTATAACGAAAAGAAGACACACTCAACGTTGTGTGTCCGCAAAGTCACACGGTCATACATAAAAAGTCGTTCAGTCACATTTTCCACCAGCGAGTGTCCCTACCTTACATACATTTCCAATGTAAGATATGGACACTCTGATAAAAAACACAATTAATTAAAATTTTTGAGCGTCGTGGACACGCATCCAAAATCAGGAAAACGCTATAATATTATATTTCAAGATTATTTCTAACGTGTGTCCATAAATATACGGCGTTTAGAAAAAGCGAATAAAAAAGTCAAATTTTAACGAAATTGAATAATTTT
>JAQGAY010002359.1:0-10704 GCA_034698085.1 Polydesmus angustus
TCTATTTTTTTTTTTTCAGACTTATATAACTTTTTTTTTTTTTCAGATGTTCCAGACTTGCTTTCCCGTCGTTTGTGAATAGCCCTCGCTGATTGACAACACTGTCGCCGACCACGTGATTATCACCGAGACTGGAAGAGACGACAAGATGGCGGATTGCTATATAATCTACTACGGCAGAGTAGATTAATAAAAAGTATTTATTAAGGTAATAATAATGATAATTTTAGGTTATGGTTTTAGCAGTATTATATAAGCTGTCATTGATTGCTCGGAAAATAAAAATTGGAGCTACAGTATCGGTATCCATGCCTTGGAATATAATAATTATGGAGATCAGCGCTCGCATCGTGGTATCAGTATTTTTGACAGTTATTTTGTGTTTAAAATTATTATTACCGAAAATATTATTGTATACAACTTTTTAGAGAACGCAGCTCGAGTTGTATATACCCGAAAGAGCTAGCGAAGACAGCTGCAGAATTATCGAGACCGAGGTAAATAGTCAGTTAAAATAGACGATTTCAAAGCAGGCGCTAATCCACGCACGCAAAATCCTTATTCGGGACCAGAAAGTATGGATGCAGCTGCTGAGTTTATGAACAACGAAAATTGGACTAACGTGTTGTACGGTTTCATCGCCTAAAAAAAAATCCAGCTTTGGTTTTCGAGATTTACAATGATTATTCCTCACCGGCCGTTTATAAACAACAAGGTCTTACAAAGGTATAATATGTCAAAAGCAAGAAAATTTCGGTGAATTCATTTAACTTGTACTAGAAAGCAGGAATTTAAAGCTATAGAGAAAAGTGAAGGTGGGTTTGGTATTTTATTTTTAACTAATGTCTCTAGACTAATCAATAATAATGATTATAATTTTGTTTTTATAGAATTGGATTGACAAAATCTCGTGATTTGCTTTTCTTGTTTGCCTTGACATCTCGATGGGGAAACCGAGAACGGATACTACATTTTATCGAAGCTTCAGAGAAGACTCGCGTATTTAAAGTATAATAATTATTGGTCTATTTATCTTACTCGATGATAGCAAGGTAATTGTTGTTTACTACTGTACGATTAAAGGTAAAGCGCGATGTAATATTATGTTCTCCAGCTCTCGGCGTCGCGCTTCCAGAATCTCGATCGTACGAAACTAGCGGGCTCATTCGTGGAAAACGTAACCGTGACGTGGCCGGGACAATTTCACCAATAAATGGCACAATCATAATAATTTTGTCATCACCTTTACCTATTTTTAACATATCTGCGAAAGTTGGAGTGGAATGGAAAGCGATCGAAGAAGAAGTGGATTAGAGCAAAAACTCTCTGCTCTTCTATTAATTACTGCTGCAGCGTGTCGTTGCAATTAAAATCACTGGAAATGATGTTGGTATATATATATCTCAGATAAGAGCGTGAGTTTAATCAATAAATAATGATTGTTATTTGTTTTTATAGATTTGGATTGACAAAATCTCGTGATTTGCTTTTCTTCGGTGAGAAGTGGAAAGCAAAACTCTCAGCTAATTCTATTACAGCTGCAGCGTGGAAATTCCCCGTTGGAAATTTATGATTTCTCAAAAATAATTATTGTAATGTATTAGAAAATTTTCTTACATTAAACAATTTTATCATGAATTTTATACACGAAACTATTATTATAGAATAGATTATGCGGCGAATTATTATTGGAAAAAGTTACTGAGAAAACATTTGAGCTCCCTCAACGCTATGAATTATTATTACAGCTGACCACATCGAGTGTCTATAATTAAAGAACGAAGCTCGTAAAGATGAAACACGAATAGGACAGCTGCGCAGTATATTAATTAATGACGAATTTTCTAACTGTATTGATTAATAATGAAATATGTAGACGCTTATTAATTAGGAAAAATTGATTCATCGAATCTCTACTCTTTAAGTCTTTTTTAAAGTAGCTATTTCGTTGTAACTATACACGATTATTTACCAACTCTGACACTGAATTTACACTTGAGGAAAAACTTTTATTTTACAGACTCTAAAATTATACAGATTGTTTATTTTGCGTTTAGCGTTTTCCCCTGGGCTTCGGTGCACTCGGCGACGGGAGCATCGTCGTCACTTTCACCACCAACTTCATCTTTTGTAAAATTTTACAGTTTTTTTAAAGATGTTTTATTAAATAATTACTACCTTTGGCAGCCTTGGGTTGTTCCCCCATTTTCCGGCGTTTTTGTATTTTTGCTCTGGCCTGTATGAAAAAAAATAATGACACGTCAAACATATTAAAATTTTAAAAAATTTCCAAACCTTCAAAAAATTGGTCTTAAACAATTGCAATCTGCGTCGCTTAGATTCTTCCCTGCTTGCGTCATCAGTCTCCTAAACAAAATCAATATTTGTAAAAAAAAATAAAAATTACCAGGTATAATAATATTATTCGATTAATTATTTTGCTATCTTACCTCAGCTGTTCGCTGCTGCTGCCCAGGTGATTTCCTGCTTTTAATCTCCAAGGAATAAAATAAGTTCTATATTGAAAAAATATATATAATATACCTTCAATGTAACATTATTATTTACGTGAACCTTACTTTACAGCGGTACATCGTTATAAAATCAATGAAAAAGATGTAATTATTATTACGACCGAACAACACTAACGAGAAAAACGTGGAATTAATATCCGCCTGCTCTCGCTCCTTCGCTTTTTTTTTTAAAAAAATTCTATAAATCACGGATTTTTTAAATAATAATATTATCATAAGTCAATTATTTAATCATTTAATTAATTTTTGAAAATCTAAAATGAACAAATTACGCTGCTTTTTACTTACTTTCGGGTTTAAAATTTTTTTTTCTCTAGTGCTGCGCTTCGTAGGCTGAAAATAGAAATAACACCTCGTAGGCTGAAAAGTGAGGGCAGAAGCGGAACTACTGTATTCAACTGGTTTACAGCGGACGAAAACAGTGTTACAGCCGGGAATTTTTTTACACTGTTTATCCATTTTTGGGCTTAACGACAACAAAAAATTATCGAGAGATCAAAATTCAAGAAGATTATAATTAAAGGTAATAACTAAAACTTTAGAATTAACGTATTCCTTGTTTGAAGGCTGAAACATTGCCTACGCGTGTGATGAGACTCTGATCGACTATTGAGCCAATTGTCATTTCAATTAATTATTAATAAAATTGTTAATGAAGGTAATTTCGAGACGACCACAACAACAACAACGATCGTAATCGTATGTTTTCGTGTTTATTATACGTCAGCAATAGTTCGTCACGTTTGTATTAATGTTATTATTGTAATAGAACTCGCGAAATGACCGAAGTAAAGAACGAGGACACAGTTACATAAGAGCGCTAAAAATTGTACAATCATGAAAAAGAACGAAAGATACAGTAAATTCAGGCAAAGGATGATCGAAGCTGCATGCAAAAGTAAATGCGGTAAATCAAATTCAAGCGATGTTATTTACGCAAATTGTGCGATCATATTTTACATATATTTACAGGCGATCTAGAAGCATCAGTCCAGTAGAATGAAAGTAATGGATCGACGACAATAGGACAAAAATTCGGAACTCATCTACTACCCTCCAAACTGTGTAAAATGCAACAGTTGTTAAGCCAATTGGAATGGATCGGCTATCGCTTGCTGTGATTTTCAGATTCTTTTGTTGCGGAAATTACGCGTATATGCATTGGAACCACAAGTAGAGATTGTACAAAAACAGGAGCGAGATAATATTGTGAAAGACCAATTTTGAGGAGACGTTGAAGAACGCTATAAATTTATCTCGCTCGCGGCAACTATTTTGAAGATAAAGCTCGCTCGCGAAAGCTTGAGCATTTGTAAAATTGACTAATGTTGAGCTTATAACACGTAGAATAAGTCTCTACGTATGGCGCAGGAACGTATGTTTTTGGAGTTTACTGGTACAGTATAATGTTTAATGTTTTAATCATATCTTTTGATCACGGAAATTATTGGCGTAGGTGGTAATTTAGGAACCACCAAGTTCCAACACTGCAAGCTCTTACTTGGCTTTGGCCAACGCTTTCTTGAAAGAAAACCTCACCGGGTATCTCAGAAAGGTATAATTAAACTTTTATTAAACTGTTTTAATGATTAATTTATGCTGTCTGGTTCTAAGCAGACTCAACCCAGCAATACGCGCACGTCTTTCGTCGACTACTTCGACCGTCAGAAAGATCACATTTCTTATTTTGTTTTGTGTAAAACAGTAAATACAGTAGTTTAATAATCATAATTATGTCAGAGATCAATATGTAAATGCTCATAATATTATGTTAGTAAAAAGCTGATGAACTGAGGAACATCAAATACAAGTGCGAATTGTTCGAGTTTCGCTTCGACATGAATGAAATACGCCAAATACGCGTTTTGAAGGCCAATTCGACTTCCTCATTCAACACGTAAATTCCTAATTAATTAATTATTATCATTTATAGATTGAATTTTAAATCTTTTATGTGATTTATAGATTAGCGCGAGCGAACGAGCACGAGTAATCGCGTGATACGATTCGCCGGTGAAATGAACTTCCCTGATCTATACTTTTAACAGATTCTACAGAATTCTCTAAGGTAAATTGGTTGGCTGCACGTGAGTCTTGAGATGTTTCGCTCGTATCATCACAGTCTCCGAACCATGATACTAACTTTTAAACTGCTTCTTAGGTACCGTTTTACGAGATTTTGGACCTGGTGGTTGGGGAAACGCCGAGTCTATTTGGAAGGAGGATTGGGCTACGTGAGCATCAAAGGTCGTCTCCACTTACTTTCGACAGCACCTCAATCGATGTCTCAGGGTAAACAACAAACTTTTGTTTGTGTAAAACGAGACTGCATGGAGCGAGAGGGATCATAATTCTCGTTCGATTGGAAATGGTTCTCCTCGATACAGTCTTTGTACAGCTTTTTAACGTTTGGTTTTTTTGTGCGGCTGTGTTTAGGTGCGGAGAGAAAGTACGTTCTTCGGCCGCCTCAACTCAAATCCACCGTGGATCTACTCGCATCAAATGGGCAAAGTGATCCAGGCCAGCGGCAGCACTCAAGCCAGTGTAAATAGCAGTCAAAGACTCAAAGTGAGCTACATCAGCTCAACTCGAACGATGAGGATGACAACGTGGAAATGGATTCCATCACGAGCACTTTGGAATATTAAATTTTGTCTTTTCTCCATTAAATACGCCCATTAAATATAAACATTGAAATAAGTGTTGATGGCATATGAAAACATACTGCTGCGTCTATAGTAGCAATAAATAAGAAAAAGTCTACACGACAACTCTGAGCTGCCAACATCTTAGACTGGAACTGGAATTCGGCTAGCTCGAACATTATGATGGAAAGCAGAGAAATGTACGTGCTGTTTGATATTTACTTTTTTAAAGTATCTGTATTAATCAATAATATGTTTTTTAGAGCGTGATTAGGATTTGAACAGTATAATAAACCCCAACCACCAGTGCTTCAAAGAGTTAAAGTTTTATAATCATCAGGGAATCTGCTTCTGGGAAAATTGTATATCTTGAGGTAATTTTAGATAATTAAGTTCCGGGATCAATAATAATTATTTTTACTATGTTAATATTATTATTAGCGCGTTGAAGAAGTTTCCCAACACAACTCATTTCGTGGTACCAAACGCCGTCGGTGGGATAGCAACGTAATGCATTAAAGCAAACAAATTCGGGCATCATTTTAATTATTGTCTACCTAATTGTAATAACTTGATTCTTAACATGCATCAACTTGCTGGTAATAACTATCTTTTATTCTTACGCGTTATTTTATATTAACTTGGTTTACATAGATTGACACTCGACCCATTTTGTTTTCTATTCTGGTGGTACTATCCTCGTTGCTCCTACGGGGTTAAAAGTCGATTCTGTCGGTTCCTTTGGCGTTGTTTTCCCCGTCTGGTGGGCCCGAGAAACGCCGGGAATTTCTTTTCCACTCTAAATTCATCTATTTCGACCGCCGACAAGACTCCCAAACGAATTCCGTCGCTGCATCACACCCGGTTTTTGCTTCTCCCACATGTGTGAAATTCTCGGCTTCTTTTTTTTTTATAGCTGACTGCTGCGGAACTTTTTAACCGGCTCAGGAAGTTGTCGAATGATTCTTTGAATCCCTGCTCAAATTTTCGGAACTGTAATACGTCGCGGTAAGTATTTTTTGTTCTATTAAACAACTCTTGTTAGAATATCGATTGTATATTTTGTATGTTTCAGGTGCCGCTGGATCTACTCGCACGTTTATGTTACGGTTGTATACTGGCTGTAACTCCAGCTGCGAGCGAATAATAACGCCAAATTTGTCGGTGTTCTTTAGGCGGGCTCTCCACATCGTGCCACCGTAAGAGGTTTTCGAAACGCAGCATCCACGCGGAACCAAGTTTTATTCATTAACTCTGCCCCTGTCGGTTGTGGGTTGAAAAATAAGACAACGAAAGTGTTGGAATCGTCACGCTGCTTGGTGTCAGATCCGTATTATCGCTTAATTTATTTATTATCGCACTCGGTACTTTAGGTATTGTTTTCGTGATCGAAATTGTAGGGCTTACGAAATTGCTCATGCCACACTTGGATGGATGGAAAGAAAATTGTTCGTCACGCAAGTTCCACCGATGATCGTTGACCATCTGCCATGCTGTTCGATTACTTCGTCGACATTTTAATAACTTAATTCTTAACACATCGACTTGTCCGTAAAAAGTAATAACTATCTTTGCTTCTTACGTATTGGTTTACATTAATAATTATTGTTTACTTAGATCGACACTCGACTGGAGCTGGTCGTCTAATTCATCACAACTAACTACACTTTTCCAACAACCGGCGACCTCGCTTCCCCCAAGTATATTCTCTACTCATTTACAATGGAAGACGATGGCGAAGAACGTGAGAGGCAAAATGGGAGCTTCCATAATTAACTCAATAATTATTGTGTTACTGGGATTGGAAATGCTGGCTTGCAACTGTTATTATCGCCATTGTCATGAGGAGCAGTCAAGAATTTTTTTAAAATTTTTAGGCAATTTAAACACCTTTGTTGGTTGTTTTAAATAGGCACGTAGGAAGTGTGGAAAACACGAGAGAATACCGGAAAACGCGACCGAGTTAATGACGAGTGATGACAGATGCTGGCCATGAACTTTATAGCTACAAGCAACAACTGTTTTAAAATAAATTAAGAAGATGATGAAACACGGAGACTTATTTGAAAGAGTTGGTGAAGAGCAACGTTTATTAAGACATGAGATTAGTGATTGATAATGCTAGTTTATTGAATGGTTTTCTAATTTCGTGAATCTCTTCTACAGCTTAAGGAACGATTATTGAAGTTAATGAACGACTTTGAGACTTTATTGAACGAATTTGTAATTATTTCATGAGCGAGTTTTAGACTTTTTTGAACGACTTTGTTATTATTTCTTAAACGAGTTTTAGACTTTTAATAATAAACGATTTTCTAATTTCATGAACGACTTTCAGACTTTACTGAACGATTTTCTAATTTTATGAGCGAGTTTTAGACTTTTTTGAACGACTTTGTAATTATTTCTTAAACGAGTTTTAGACTTTTAATAATAAACGATTTTCTAATTTCATGAACGAGTTTTAGACTTTTTTGAACGACTTTGTAATAATTATTTCTTAAACGAGTTTTAGATTTTTAATAAACGATTTTATAATTTTATGAACGAGTTTTAGATTTTAATGAATGTTGTAAAATTTTTTTAATTTCATGTGAACCTCCTCAACAGTTTAATAAACGATTTTTAAAATTTAATGACCGTTTTTTTTTTAGTTTTTATCGGACGACTTTTTCAATAGATTGGGAACCGTAGTCGATAATTTCTAACAAACTCATTATAAAGTGACGTCAGCGACATTAGTTACTTCTTTTGTTATGGTATTGAATTTAGTAAAGATATTCGAGTGTATATTCCAATTTTTTTGATATTAATAAATTATGTACGGTAATAAATTTAATGGATTGTGTTCCCTCTTACAGTACAGGTACTGTATTTATTGTATTCCGAAGTTTATGGTTGGTCCTCGTTAAGCGACAGCACTGCTGAAACACGTCATTACCAGTTTGCCTGGACGTTGGTTTTTACGTCACTGGCCCCGCCCTTCGTCTTCCTTTTTTCCTTTTCGATGGCTGCACGAAAGAAAAAGCTGGTTCATTTCGCTCCTCCAAATTTCAAAATTTTAATTGTTTTTTCTCCGTCGAAATCAACAATTTAATCCACAAAGTCACCGTCAATCGACTGTCGAACAATTAAGCGACTCGTTTCGCCATGCTGTTACCATTTAATCGAAAAAACGATGCGTAAAATTTCGAACGCTGTTGTTGTTTCCTCACGCGGTCGATCGCCATGTTAGACGCCGCTGTTGTTGTTGTCGATTGAAAACGCTGATTTTGTTTTTATCGAGCCCAGCGCCATTCTTTCTTTTAAATACATTTTCGACGTTTATTGCTATTAAGTCAACGTTTCTAACAACTTGTTTATTAGCAATAAAGAATTACAACGTTGAAATTTGACATAGCAACCTGTCAACGTTGTAATAGCTTTTTCTCCATAAGCGTCAGCCGCCATGTTGCCTTCTTCAATTTGCACAGTCTTGTAATTTCGTTTTTAATAATATTCTGATGAATTTTCTGAAGATTTTTTTAAGAAACTTTATGTTCTTAAAAAGATTTGTATTTCATTTCCAGTTATGAACGATGTGCGAATTTAATGAACGATTTTTGGATGAAATGAACGATTTTTGGATGAAATGTGCGATTTTTAGATTGAATGAATGATTTTTGGATTGAATAAACAAGTTTAAGGCTTTAATGAATTGTTTTCTATTTTTGTGAACCTTTTCTACAGTGTTATAAACGATGTTTGTGTTTATTGAACAACCTTTAAAATTTAACCACCAATTTTTGAGTTTATTGATCGACTTTTAAAATTTATTCAGCGATTTTTGAATTTATTGAATGACTTTTAAAATTTAACGACTGATTTTTGAGTTTATTGAACGATTTTTAAAATTTAACAACCAATTTTTAAATTTATTGAACGACTTTTAAAATTTAACGACCAATTTTTAAATTTATTGAACGACTTTTAAAATTTTATTACCAATAATATTTTTGAGTTTATTGAACGACTTTGAAAATTTAATCACTGATTCTCCTCGCCCGCTCTCTACCAATACAAGTGCATTGTTCAACGTGTTCAAAATGGCTGCTCTCTCCGTCTCACATTTTGTTTCTAATATTTTTCAACGTTAAATTTTCAACCGTATTTTTTGACAATTCGGTGAAATGTTAACATAGCTAATTAGAATAAACACCAGTGAGCAATATTTGGTAGTGGCGGTCGTTGGATGACCCGAGTATTTACTAGATTTACGAAGGATTAGACTCGTTATGTCATATGAATGTGTTAGAGATGGCGATTGCCATTTTGTTGATTGGTTATAAATAATGACAGTGGTAATGAATATTTTCAGTTTATTAATTTATTTTTAATCATTTTTATCCGTAAATAAATCTTAATTAAGAGATTAAAAGCCGCATCTTTCCTAATTTTTAAAGTCTTTTAAAAGTACCTATTATAAGTAAAGGCGAACATGATTAACCATGTTGCCAGATTCCATGAACATTTTTTAAAAAAATTTTTTTTCTCCCAAATTTTGTTTTGATATTGATAAGTTAGGTATTGAATTTAATTCGAATGATGTTGGAGTGTATATTGCAATTTTTTTTTCATTTTAATTTATAATAATATGATTGAATTCCCGAATTTAATGTATTCCGAAGTTTATGATTGGTCCTCGTCAAGCGACAGCACTGCTGAAACAGGTGATAAACGCTGCGTAATAGCTGTTTTCCTGGACGTCACTCGCCCCGCCCTTCGTCTTCGTTTTTTCATTTCGATGGCTGCCAGAGAAAAAATGCTCGTTGATTTTGCTCCTCTAAATTTCAAATTTTTAATTATTATTCTTCCATCGAAGTCAACAATTTAATTAACAACGTCACCGTCAATCGACTGTCCAACAATTAAACAAGTCTCGACAACATGCCGTTACCATTTAATCGAGAAAACGATGCTTAAAATTTCACGCACTTGCTTGTTGTTGTTTTTCCTCAACGCGGTCGATCGCCATGTTAATCGCCGCTGTTGTTGATGTTTGAAAATGTTGATCTCGTTTTTATCACGCCCATCGCTATTCTTTCTTTTAAATATATTTTCGACGTTAATTGAGATTGAGTCAACGTTTCCAATACCTAGTTTATTAGCAACGAAGAATTATTACAACGTTTAAATTAGACACAGCAACGTGTCAACTATGTAGGCCTAATATTGTTTTTCTCAATCGACATCAGCCGCCATGTTGCTTTCTTCTTCCATTTGCAATTTACAACAGTTCTTGTCATTTCATTTGTAATATTATTCAGATGAATTTTCTGAAGATTTTTTTTAAGTAACTTTATGTTCTTAAAGATTTGTATTTTCTTTCTAGTGATGAGCGATTTTTGGATTTCATGAACGATTACCGGTACAGTCAAACCTCTACTTACGTACTTAATCCGTTCCTGTGCTCTGTTCGTAAGTTGAAAAGTTCGTATGTTGAAACAATTTTCCTCATAGGAAAGCATTACAAAGTGTTTAATTGG
>JAQGAY010002360.1:0-10696 GCA_034698085.1 Polydesmus angustus
TTTTATTTATTTTAATTTTATTTATTTTAATTTTATTTATTTTTATTTTACCGTATTTATTTTAATTTTATTTATTTTAATTTTATTTCTTTTAATTTTAACGTGTGCTAGTAGTATTTGAACCAGGTACCTCTGCAATGCAAGTCAGAGCGCCTATCCACTGAGCTATCAACTGCTCGATATTAATTCAACCTTAATTTTCCTATTTAAAGTTGACTTAGTAATAATAATAATAAGAAATTTCTCGTTGGCTGCAATAATAAATTCATTTTCCCATATCATTTTATTCTTTTTTTATTATTATTTTCAGTGGGATTTGAACCAGGTACCTCTGCGATGCAAGTCAGAGCCTCTATCCCTTGAGCTACCACCAGTTCACAATTAAACCAATGTGAATTCTTCTATTTGAAGTTGACTTAGTATAATGTTAGATTTTATTCTATATTTTGCTAAAGATATATCAAAATTTTGAAGTTAAAGGCATACATCGAAAGTGCACCTGTCAATTAATATTTTATTTCTCCTATTTAAAATTTATTTAATATTTTTTTAAGTAATCTTTTTAAAAGTCTTTTCATAGGAATGAAAACATTAATTTTTAGAAAGTACTAATTACACTACAGTATTTCAAAATAAAGAATAATTCATAATCCCATTAATAAATTGCATGTATACACAAACTAATAGTGGTCTAAAAGAATAGAGGTTTATTTAAATAACCTATAGTATTAAAATTTTAATTTTATGGTTGGACTTTTTTTTAAACTGGCATTCTATATAATTTTAATCAGGAATTTGGAACTCGCAAAATTTAGAATTCACAAAATCAATCTGTGAGTGCGCAGTATGCGTATTGAGAACCCATTATTTAAGGAAAAATAAAGAAATGAATTGAATAAAATTACTAAATGTTACTAACAATTTATTTACATACTTCTTTCTTTTTAAAAAAATGTCAACATTACATAAAAATGAATGACAAAAATGAATAATAAATATACTGTATATTTTTACTTAATTATATATTTGTCAAGTAATTGACCAATTCAAAAATGGATAAATAATGAATAAAATGATGCGAAAACTTGTAATTTGCTAAAATACAATAATTGAAAACTAAAAACATGATGTAAAGAAAATACAATTAAAAACATAATTTGTCAAATGCGTTATACTGAAGTTGGCGTCAAATTACCCGACCACAAATTAAATAGAATACAAACTTACATACTCGTATTTTCATATTTAAATGGCCACGTTAATCTGATTGACCAATAATTTATTCGATTGTACCGTTCTATAAGTATTAAAAAAAAATGTTTTGTTTAAGTTTTCATTTTCATGTTAATTGAGCCATACATAATAAAATTTTGACAAAATTAATAATTACTGTTAATTTGCCACAAAACATAATTATCATAGGTTTGATGAAAAATTATATTTAAAATTGTACAACATTTTGTAATAATTTTTTCCCCTTAAAAATTCCTATGGTATTGACATAAAACACATAAATCGTCTTAGAATAATAATTATGATATCCATATATAAATAATTGATTACATGTATTTTTTAAATGAAATTAATAAAAAAAAAAGAATCTTTGGTTAGCACATCCCTGAGCACAATAATTTATGTTAAAAGTTTTGTAAAATATTAAAAATAGTTTTTGCTATAGATAAAAGAAAAAAAAAAATGCCTGAGAGTTAGGTCATTTAAAATTTTGAAAGAAAATGGAATGGAAAACTACAACATAAAAATGATTATAGATGGTCAAAAGGTCGAGTTATAAAATATTATATAAATAAAAAAACAACACAAATCTGGTATTTTCCAGTAATTAATTTCTCTCTTCTTCATTATTATTAATTTTTTAAAAATCACTTTTCATTAATCTCGCACGTTACTAACTATTTAAAAATTTTATTCCTGGAACCTTTCAACCAACCTGTATTACCAAATCTATAAAATATAATAAATTGTACTACTTTAATTATTATTGGAATTAATAGACAAATTGGATGTCGTATAAAAGTTATTGCTGTACCGAAGTGGAAATATTTTACTTTTAGTAATACTATACATAATTGTGCAAAATTAACCAAAATAATGTTTACATATTATTGTAACAATAACCAATAGAAATTATGAAAAACATTATTACGGGAAATAATTGCCCAAAATATATTGCCCACTAAAGTAGATTACAATAAAATTTACAAATTATTAATATTTTTTTTATACAAAATAATATTATAAAATTTCCACTTGGGTGACATATTTTTAAGAGAATAATGTAAATTTATTTCAAATTAAAAATTTGTATACCAAATCTAATGCATCTGATTATTAGGATTATAATGTTGTGGACCGTGGAGACTAACATACATTGTATACAAATCGATATAAAATCATTAATTACATTTGAATCTACATTAATCAAATGTATTTAGCGACTTTATAAAGTCAATTTCAATTGGATCATATTATAACAACGAGAAGAAATTGAAATAGATTTACTGAAATCGACGACTATTCAATTCGATGTTATGCACGTGATAAAATGCAAGACAGTTAAAGCCAGATGTAAAAATGTAATAATTATTCCGTATACATTGGTGATCGTGTGCGATCACTGAATGATTGTTTAGAAAACGTCAACAATAATTTATTTTGCGTAAACATTTAGCCACCACACTGAGTATACTGTAGATTTAAATGCGATTCATCTAATCCTTTGAATTTAAAGTGTTGGACTACTGGTTATTGCTAAACAATGATATGTTATGGAAATGGCGAAAAAACATATTGAAAAATTAGCTATTGGTGTACGTAAACACGTTAAAATAAAAAAAGTTACTAATTCGTGCTTGAAAAATAATTATCAGCATAGGTTAAGCACAGAAAAAGCGACAGTTTAAAAGTTAATAAAATTCTCTCAAAGTAATAATTTAAAAAATATTTTGGTAATTATTATACATGTAGTAGGCCTATTGTTTTCCATGCTAAGAAACGTCGATCGCTAGCATTATAATGATTATTTTTAAAAACAATTTGCGTGTGTATATTCATTTCTTCTTCAAAAAATATTTAGATAAAAAAGAAAACAAAAAAAAAAAAAGAAAAAGAAAAAGAAATCGCAATATAAATTTCTCTATTTCTAAAAAGATGTGCCAAATATCTACAGTGTGTGCGCATTGGTTTGGAATTATTTGTGTAGTGACTGTTATTTGGGCACCCTGTATATCGGAAATGCTCAATATTTCGTTAATTTTATTTCTTAGTTAAATAATATTAAGTAAAGGATTCAAATTATTGATGAAATTGACAATATAAATTATGAAATAATAACCATTTTCAATTTTGCAATTCTCATTGGTTAATGTGAATTTTGAGTTTCTAACACTATACTTTTTTCTTTTTAAAAAAAGCCCATAATTTGCAGTAAGAAATATTTAAATTATCAACCACGAATAAAATGTTTATAATAGATCATTTATAATATTTAAATAAAATTCCCCGTTGAGATGAGGAATAGGAATGCTTAGCCGGCTCATCGCGCCATCAGAATCATAATAATAATATACCTGAATCCAATTATTAATTCCCCTTGCATAATGTTTGGCATGCGGCTGGTACAAACGTTCCATTTTGTTTTTCAATGTAGATCTCAATTATATACAAGTAAAAACGATATTCACATCCACTGATTAGATAGCGCGGCTACTAAATATATCTAAAAGCCAAAAATATTCAAACCTGCACTGACCGCCGAATAACCACTCTAGATTCATGCGATTTCCAATTCTTTCTTTGGCAATTGTTCTCACCAGACACTCCCGTATTAAATTTGCACTCGTGGTCCAGCCAATCAAAATGTTTAGCCTATTATAATAGGAGGATCAACAGTTGACTCTTCTTAGTCTACACTCTCCCATGTCCTTTGCAGCTTAGCTAGTTATCTTATATCTTAGTAATTTTTTTCATTGACTTTGCGTTGACACCGGTTGAAGCGGGTTTAATAACACTCGTAATATTGTTCACTTCAAATCTCGTCGATTTGATTTTATTTAAAAACGAACTTCGATTACTCAAAAGCCGTTGGTCGTCACTAACTGAAGCTTTGTGGCGATTTATTGCAGGCTTTCCATGGGGATGCAATTGATTTCCTTCTGACCAAATGCAATGTCTTTCTCTAAAAAAAAAATTAAAATATTAATTTAATGCTCCACAAATGATGTTGCACATGTAGTGCAGAAGTTAAATATTGTTTCAACAATAAAATTAGTGATTTACAATTCAGAAATATTATAGTGATTTACGAGAAATGGTAAATATGTTCAGATGGGATAGTATGGAGTACAGTATTTTGAGCAAAAAAGTTCAGAATTATAATAAAGATGTGTGCTATCTTTAATGGCTGTGGAGTACTAGCCGTTTTTTTTTAAATAACATCTTAGACTATAAATGTGTCAACGGTGGGTTCTAACACAATAGTACCTATTAAAATAGCCCTTAAACATCGGTCAAAAAACCGTTATGTAAACCCCCTTATAAAATAGAAAGAAAAAAATTTTTTTGTTGCGTCTTAAATAAAATTTAAACAGATTTTAATTTAATCATTTAGTTAAAATAATAACAAAGGAAAAGGAAATGGATCCATCAGAGGGGACTATTGTTGGGAGGGTGATTTACACTTCGATGTCCATATAAACCTGAGTTAGGTCAGTCAGAATGATACAACAAAAGTCAAGCAAACAAATACTGTATGTGTGAGAGGGGATTGCATAATGCTTTTTGAAAAGGTGTAGTTGTGTCCATGAGCTATTGTAATGGGCCTATTCTCCCAATGATGCGTTTTGTATGTATTTCTACAGTTAATATTCAAGTTGCAACACAACCACCGAAGATATGGTTACATAAACTTTTTTTTACTCAAAATAATTCACACTCTCACCCTTGAAAATATTTACTATTCCACGTAAATCACCATGTATTTGAAAGTTTTTAAGGTTTAATTGATTCTTAAAGAGTCGTTCCATTAATTAAAAACTAATTTAATTTGTATATTATTATTATTATTTATTATTCGATTGCATGCAAAATTAAATTACGTCGTGCACATTCTCGGTTAAAATAATGTTAGATTTACGCACCTACCTTCGCATGCTCCGTTGTGTCTGGAGTCAATGACGATGCCCATTCGACAAGATTGCTGCATCATGTGACACCACGAAGGATAGGTCATATTGTCGGAACCGCAAACAGGACCTTCCAATTTCACACCGGAAGCTCTGCAATTGTATTGACGACAAGAGCTGCAACGCGGCAAACCTTCGTCCACGCTCGTTAAACATTTGCGACGTTTTCCGCATTTCACATTTTCACACGAGGCCATGGCTAAAACATGACAATAAATACAGATTTTTATTTCAATTTGTCTAACTTTAGTTTTTAAATTATTTAAGGCATACCTTTGCATTTTCCAAAGTAAGCGAGAGGAATTGCGTTTCCCTTCTCGCAAGCTGCTTGTCTCAAATGGCACAAACTATTGTAAGTGACGTTATTAACGCCACACACGTCGTTATTTTCGATGATCGGGCAGTGACGAATGCATTTCACGCAATGAGGATTGTGATTTTGGTCCAAAAGACACTGTTTGTTTCCTGGACAGGTAAGAAATTTGCACGATTCTAACAAAAAAAATTAAAGTATATATGAATAAGAGTAGATCTCCATCGAATTGCGCAAGTGTTTCGTTTGTCAAAACACACGTGCACTTCAAATTCGAAAAATATGAGTTGCATAAAAAAATAAATAAGAAAATAAAAGTCAAGTGCTGACTATAGTTTAAAAAAAAGCACATGATTTTAACATTCTGCATTCCAATTAAAACGGAGTGCGGTAGACGAAAAAACATGTAAAAATAAAATGTAAAAGAAGTCAACGAAACAAAAGAAATGAATTGAGTTTAACTTACTTTGACAGCTACCAAAGTAAGCGACTTGAAGTTGTTTTTTTTGGCGGCAAGCTTTTTTTAAAAGTTGACAGTAGTGACGGTAGGTGTTACCGTCACTTCCGCATACTGGTCCTTTATGCTTTCGTTTGGAGCAATCGGGAGCGCACACACATTTCGGTTGACCTTTCCGTACCACGCATTTTTTCCCTTCCGGACATTGGGCATTTTGACACGAATCTATGTTTACGACACAAATCAGTAAAAGTAAATTATTATACAATGCTTTTCATTATTATTACCGGTATTAATATGTTTTTTCTAAAAAAAATATTTTGTTAAACGCGTACGAATATAGAGTTGAAAATACCTTTGCACGGCGTACAATTTGGAACTCCTCCTCCTAGGGCCATCCAGAAAAACAGTTTTCCAGAATCTAGATCTTCCGAAGTCCAAGCGGTAGTTGCGTCCCCGCCATTACAACAATCTTCTTTCGAAATTCTTTCGGCTAATTGGCCCGAACATTTCCCTTGTTTGTTGACCATGCTCCAACAATGACCAGCTAAAAACAAAAATAAATCTTTTATTTATGGATTGCTATTCTCATTTTGTCACAGGAAAAAAATCAAATACAAGGTTGAACGATGTTTTGGCATTCTATCAAAACACAACATTAACTAGACGAAAAAGAAAAAAAAATAGCAAAAAAATTCCGACAAAACCTTTAATTAAAGTTGTAACGTGGCAAATTATATACTGTACCTGAAAAGTATGTAATCTATCTACGATGATTTTGTTCAAACTAATTAGCCAATTCTCAAATTCCGAAACAGATTATAAGTGTTGGGTCAGAAGTGTAAATAGGTTGAACCCTAAGAAAACGTCATATTTTGGCGTTTCAAGGAGGATGAATGGCACCTTTTCGCAACTGAATGTTTTTATTACACTTTTTTTTTTCTTCTTTTTTTCCACCTACTCAACTACTTTTCGACAACAAAGTTTGCACCCATTTCAAATTTTTTTACATCATTTTTTTTTTTTTTTGTATTTCTTCAGATAAAAAAAAAAAAACGTTCGAGTCAACTTATTGTAAACAACTAAAGCCCTCAACAAAAAATAAAAGTAAAAGTGCACTTAAACTCCCAAATTATCTTTTCTTGACCATCACCCATGAAGATCAATTAAACATAGGTTTGAGGCCAAACAATTGGATTCTTTTTTTTTAAAAAAAAAAAAAGAAAAAAAACAACAGAAATTCAGAAAAGAAAAAAAATAATAATAAACCGTAAACTAAAATAATCCAGCGGCGATAATAAAATAAGTAAGAAGGTGCGACTGATAACTTAGAAGTGATTTTATGAGGTTTCGTACTAAAAATGTGTGCGAGACAGAAATCATATAATTTAAAAAAAAAAAAAAAAAGAACAGACTTAGGAACAGACTTTGTGTTAGTCAGGCATTTGATGAATGAGATTACAAGTGGGTTAGGCTCCACTCTACTACTGTACAGTACACATAATCCTTAAACAAGTGAAGCGCATACCCACACATTCACAAAAACAAGGTAATTTGAGACTACACCGAGACTACTAAAAAAAAAAAGCGGTTCATGGATAAATTCGGAGAAAAGGCTAGGATGTTTTGTGATTGAATAGCACGGTGTTTGCAAGACGATAGATACATTGTATAATTACGTTCATGTAGGCGGTACTACATACGTGGAGAATCGAGCCTTTACAGTATTACCATTTATTTTGTTTCAGTTTACATAAAGTTACAGTTAATTGGGTGGGTGGAGAAAGCAAGTGATCCTGCTCACGATCCACGTATTTTTTTTTTTTTTTTAAAGTACGGTATACAAATTTTTGTGGCAAATTTCATATTATTAATGCCATATTTATATGCTATCAACGTAGTTATATTAGAAATTGTAAACATTTGAAATTATTATCATTTCATTTCAAACGCCTTTGAGCCATAATTTTAAAAGTTAATTTTTGTTTTGTTGCAAATTTATGTATCAAATATGATAATATTTTTTTTTTAAATACCGGGTACAGGTAAACTCGGTTATAATGGACACTCGGATGTAATGGACTAAAAATGCGGTCCGGGCAAAAATCCTATTCAGCCTAATGGACACGTCACACATAATGGACAGTAGCACTGTGTTAGAATGGATCATAATTATTTCCAGTCGCTTCAGCAATTGTCCATTATAACTTGGCAATTTGGCTGACAATTTAGAAAATTAAGCTCTGTTAATATGCAAATTTTATTTTTTATTCATCGGATATAATGGACCTCGGTCCTAGGATATAGTGGGCATTTTTTCAAATCCATTATAATCTGAAGTTTGAATTAAATAATAATTTCAATACCATATTGTTTTTACTGCAATTATTTTGCGAAACAAAAATAATTGGAAAACAATGTTTGGAAACATAATTTGGAAAACAATGTTTGGAAACATAATTTGGAAATCAATGTTTGGAAACATAATATGGAAAACAAAGTTTGGAAACATAATTTGGAAACCAATGTTTGGAACCATAATTTGGAAAACAAAGTTTGGAAACATAATTTGGAAACCAATGTTTGGAACCATAATTTGGAAAACAAAATAATTTTGGATTTAAACACAAATTATGATAGCTAAGGTTAATAAAAATAATAGTTACTGCAAAATAACTTCAAGTATAATCATGATAATCAAGTGTAAAATTTTAAAACGCGGATTAAAATTTTAATAGTTTAGAGAAGGGTTACTGTACTTTTGAGTACTGTATATTAGAAAGCGTTGTATGATGCTACTAATAATTTACGTAAGGAGGAAAAAATAAAAATTATTGACAAATTATTACTATTTTTTTTTTTGGCGCCAATACGCAAATATTATAACCTTGGCGGTATTAAAGGCCAATAATCTTCTTTTTACCAACTCACTACAAACGATTAGCATGCACGTTATACGTACGGTTAAATTAAAACTCAACATGCAACATCCCCCGCTGTTTCAAACTTAAAGAAATCATAAATACGGTAGAAAGGGAGTTTTTGAAAATTCAAGGTTAACTAACACCCTTTACTAACGCACACACATATTTAATGAAGAGCAGCATTGATGCAAACCATTATTATTTTTTTTTAACTAAGACGTTACGGTACCCATATTTTATTTATTCCATGTACAGTATATTTTTCTTCTTCTTCAATTTTTCAATAAAATACAATTTAAAATCGATAATCCTATCGCAAATTTGCTTAGAAGCTAAATTAATGCAGTGTAAAGTTTGTTTATAGTATTTGTTCGTTAAATAATAAATGTATTATTTTTTTAAGGGAGAAAAATGTCGTTATCAACACGATTTAACTTAAATTATCGCACTGTTTTGATAACATATAAATTTTAGATATTAGGCCCTGCTATGCTCAAGTATATTATTTAATGTAAAATGCTACAAAATTCAACAGGTTTCTGCATAATTATAAAAACTATCAAAATGGTTAGTTCATTGGCTGCTATGATTTAAGTACCTGAAGAATTTCGCAATTAAATCGAGTTAACTAGTTTTCAAATTATAGTATTAATGTAATTATACTTTATGGTTTATCAATATTAAAATACATATTTTTCCAAAAAAGTAAAAATGATGAAAAAAATTTAAGCAATAAAACCGCAGGAACTGGTTAATTAAGAATCAATGAGTGCACAGGTTGTAAACAAAGTAATGGAGTAAAAGTCAATTAACCCATTCACCGTAGTTTATTATTTAACCAAAAAAATATTGACCTTAAATTTCACATAAAATATTAGTTGAAGATGGCCATGTGTAATGTTTTTATGAGTTTTTGTGGCTTTGGAATAGAGGCGAGGTAGGTCATAAATTGCCCAGAATTGAACGGAGGCCCACCTTGGGCTGTTTTTGGCGCCATTTCCTTTAACTAGTTAATTTAAAAATCTAATAAAAATTGAAAGTTGTGGAAAGAGTTGACCAGTCAAAATAATGTATAATTCTATAATAAAAAATTGACTTTCTTCAAACTTGGCTCAACTCTCGACTTAACTAAAGGCTTACCTAGAACGAGATAAAAATTCTAAAAAAAAAAAAAAATCGCCAAAAATTCAAAAACTCACAGTAAATTTTAAATAATTTGTGCTTATTTAAAAAATTGCTTTTTAATTGATAAAAATAGGCCTACTTTTTCTCTACAAATTTTTAAAAAACTACCGGCCAAAATAATAGGTTCCAATTTTTTTTTTTTTAAAAAAAAAGCACCATCACGCAAATCAACATTTTCTCAAACAAAAGCAAAAATGTCGTAATTTATCAGCGATCTCAGGTGCTACATTGTGTACTGTTCGTCTATATTTATATAAGGTCTGGTCTGATCTCCCACCACCTCCTTATCCACCTTGTATCTCATAACCACCTAGTGTCCTGCGTTAGCTCATTTTTTTTTTTTTTTCTTGTTCCCAATTGACCGGTTTAAAAATAACACGGTACCTGCAGTGAGTATCCTGAAATTGGTGCCGCCGTCTGATCTAAATCTATTCAAGGAAAAAAGGAGGATAGAGGGATAGGAGGGAGTAAATATGAGGGAGGGAAGAAGACGAGTGGGGGAAATTATTTTTACACCTTGATTCCCCGCAACCTGTCTTAAGCGGCGTTCCCACGGCGCGTGATATGGCGAGTCTCCCTTAAGCCTGCCATACCTCGCGTCGTGGGAACACCCAAG
>JAQGAY010002361.1:0-10689 GCA_034698085.1 Polydesmus angustus
CAGATTAAGATCTTTTGAGGCCCTAGATAAAAATATTTTTTGGGCCCCCTAAGATCAAAATTCAATGTTAAAAAAAATGTTGTCTACAGTAATTGAAATTATTTTTTCCTATAAAATATTAATTTATCTCTATCAAATTTTTAAAAGCTTTGCCTGCGTTCTAACTTCCTACCTACATGTATTTCTCAAAATTAACCAAACAAATTTAGTGAGAAATTCACGGTTACAGTATTCACCAATAAATAAAATTTGAAAACTCACACACAAAAAAAAAAATCCATCATTATAAATTCTATCACAATAAATCCAATCCGTTTTCACAATTAATCATATTATTGAGCGTATTTTTTTTTTTTTGCTAAACAATATTATTGTTCAAAAAATAAGTCGTTTGAACTAGTTCTATTAAAAAGCTGTACCAAATAGCGATGGCTTTTGATACAACTTTTAAAAAAATATCTTCTTACAAATTACAAAAAGCAAAAAAAAAAAAAAAAAATTCTACCAATTATAATATGCGCAGTGCATTAGCCATTCCAAAGAATAAAACATTTTCGCCAGGCCTACCTCTTTACTATTAATTTTGTATTGTCGCGTCATTCTAGTTCACCCATAAGTTAAAAAAGGGAAAAAAAAAGAACAACAGTCCTGGCTGGCTTTGGATTAAATATCAACTCATGACAAATGAATCACTCAGAATCAATCAAAATAAGACACAAAACCAAATTCTGCCCCATCATCTTTGTTTGCAGCCCACAGCCATTTTTTTATTCCTTTTCCTTCTTCATTCTATCCTTATACGTTGATGCATTAAGTTGCCGACATTTTATCCAGATAAAAACTAGTTACCGAACTCTTCTAAAAAGACAAAAACGCTTTCGACGAGAGATGCGCAACATTACACTGATACATAATTAATTCAAAGAAGAAACTAAATTTCTTTAAAAAAAAAAAAAAAAAGCCACCGCATTACATTAATTTTATAACACCGAAGCTCTGGATATGCATTATCTTATTTTTATATTTCTTAATTCGGTTAAAAATTTGAAAATAAAATAATAACCGAAAAAAATTTAAAAAAAATGAGACAGATACAAATGAGTTTCATGTAAAAGACATTTTCCATCAAACATCATCTGATTAAAGCTGACACGATTATTATTGCAAATTTTTACTGAGAAAAATTTTTATTTATTCTCCCCACCAGCTAATAGCAAACGATACCCACCACTTTCGGGGGGCAAAATAGAATTACGTTAACAAAACAAAAAAAAAATCTTAGCTCAAATTCTTCCATAGAGAAAAATATGCGACGGTTTATTAAAGCGATACTATACAATAACACTTTGATGTAAAGTGGGATTTATGACGAGTCATCTACAAATGATAATATGATGATGCAATTTCCAAATCCATTAGTCAAAATATCAACCGCAAAAGAATGCTATCCTTCAACAATTTAAAGTGTCATCAATAAATTAGATAAAAAGTTGTGTACACATTTCGTTACTTGATCAATTTCAGTATCGATTTTTTTATGTCGATTAAAATCAAATTAAACACTTAAGTTTCCGTGCTGCATGCTTCTGTACGAGTATGTACAAAAGCCATGTGCCATCAATATGTACACAGTGCAATCGCGTAGCCTACTGTACCAAAGCTATGAGAAGCCAAACGTTATTTTGCGCCGCATTGATGACGTAAAATTACCTCTACTTGCAATGCCGCACCAAAGAGCAAGCAGGCGGCTCATAGCCCCGTGGAGAAAAAACGAAATTCTAGCTAAGCTAGTTTGGTTTGATGCAAGTTAATAACTATAGTTATATTTTTGCTCAAATTTATAGGCCAACTAAAGCTTTACTATGCAACATAATATTCTTTAAGAACTCAATTATACATTGTACAAAATCCAACAATATTGATCCGAAGAATCTTTCGTCTTACCAGATACAGTATAGCCTGTATAGGGGGGCTACGGTACCCGCCGAACACTACAAGACACACGGAATAAATTAATAATTTCACCGTACCTTAATAAAACGATGACAGATTCTCTTCAGCAGATGATAAAGGGTGTCGAAATTATTTGATTGTTACACACAATGAAAATGTCTTAAGAAAAAACATACCGTAGAAGCCGCAGTAATATGACAGTTTTGCACGCGGGAAAAGTAGGCTTACCGCGCAGTAGCTTTGGAAAACCGAAATCACATTTAACTATAAATCACTTTAAATAACTCACATCACATATTAATTTTCTCGTACGCGATTGCACCCTAACTTTACTCTAATTAACTTAGTAATGTTTACTAAATTAATATTATATAACTCCGAAGAAAACTTATTTCGCGTTACATAATTACCACCACTACCGAAATAAAAGTTTTGTTCAAACCGGATATGCGCAGTTTCTACCTGTTGACAGTGGTGCCTATTATCGGCAAATTATAATTCGAATGTTTAATAAGTATTAATTTAAATAATTTCTTAAAATTTATCATTTTTCAAATATATTTGTTCAATTAATTGTTTTTAATATTAAATTAAAAAAAATCTACGGCCTTTGCAACTTTGTTTACCAGGGTATCCGGTATAGCCTATTAAGTGCACAGAAAAACGTTCACGACAAAAGGTTCACAACTTAATTACTGTATGACATTGTGCTTTAATTTTGAAAATACATGCCATACATGCACAGTAACTTCTAATGATTATGATTTGATCCCATCCAAATGATTTGTCATTTGACCAATTATCCCATCCTAACCGACCTAACTTCGAACTAATCCTAGTTACGTATAACTATTGAAATATTCAAAAACGCGAGATTAAGAATATGTCTCGAATTCACATGCAAAAAAAAAAAAAAAAAAAAAAAAAAAAAAAAAAAAAAAAAAAAGAGTATAAAATATTTCAGAAGTCTGCATAGCTGATCGAGTAATAATTAAATTACAATTTTTGTTTAAAAATAAATACACATTTTAATTAATATATCTTATACAGTAGTTACATTTCAAAGGAATAAAAAACATTTTGTTACTTAATTTATCTAAAGTATAAAGCATTGACCAGTAGCAGGTATTTTAAGGCGAGGAAACCGAATCAAGTTTAACGCTATATTTCCATCTATTGGGTAAACTGAGATTTTCCAAGTTGTATTTAGCCAAAAACTCTTCATTGACAAACCAAGTCATTTCGTTATACATCGGTCCCTGTTGAGGACACTTTCCCCATTTAGCTAAACGCTTCAAAGTACGCTTGAGAACCGATGTGCTGGGACGATAAGTTTGAGAAGCTTCAACGTTACTATTTTCCACCTCGAGTATGCCACGACTCCAAAACTCTTGAAATTCTTTAAAAATCAATCTTTGATTATTTGTATTCCCGTGAACCAATTTGATAAACCATGGAATCTCTAGTTATACGATAAATAATTGTTTTAGTTTAAGCTCCCAACTCGATTCATTGATACTTTACCTATATCAGATAATACACTGCTACTTGCTCTCGGGTTGGTACTTTTTGACTTTTTGGAAGTTTTAGCAGATGCGTTATAAATCGAAGAACTTTCTAAAGTGAATTTGGTGTCAATAGGAGCGGTTGTTAAAACAACCGCAGCAAATGCTTCCAATTCGACATTTCCTAAAAATAAAATGCATGTTGGCACAAATACTTTCAATATAAAAAATAAACTTCAGAAATACCGAAACAATCCGAATTTGCCCAAATGCATCCCACAATGAGCGGTTTGATAGGTAAACATTTCTTCTTCATTTCTTTTTCAAACTCCATTTCTTTCATTTTCAACTTCATCTTCAGCGTTTCAGGTGACTAAAAAACAAACCTAAATTAAATTCAGCTACTAAAAATTAAAAACGTTTAACCATACGATAGCTTCTTTATTTTCTTCATCTCCATCGCCTTCTCCGTCAGATAAATATCCATGAGGAACAAATAAATCGTTATCAACTTCATAATTATCATCGCTTTCGTTTTCGCCCTAAACAAACAAAAAATTGATACACCGTATAAACAAAACATTAAAGAAAGAAACGAGCAAAACGAACATGTACCTCAGATTGAGATAAGCTATCTCCCGGTTCTTCCTCCCATTCGTCATCGCTGTCAACTTCGTAGTTCAAGTATTTCTACACGACAAAAGTTAATACAAAAGGAATGATATAAATAAATGGGGATCTAACTTCATCTTTCTCCAAAGGACGTCTAGGCGTGATCAATAAACTTCGTTTTTGCCAGGTTCCCAAATACGGAGGTCTGACATTTTCGGAAAATCGAAAATATTTTCTCTTCAAAGATTTTTGCTGAAGTTTTTCCGACCACTCGTCAATAATTACAACGTCTTCATCTCTGCAATTCCACGACGAAAAGCTTTTGCGCGGGATACAGACTTTCTTAATCAGGTCATCGAGATATAACTGATTTAAACTCTACAACGTAAAAAAAAAAAAGAAAAAAAATTCCTCTTAAAACTATTGTAAATACACTATGATTATCAAAATATTCAAAATTAAGTAACTCAGTAATAAAAAGTTGACGTCATTATTTAATCTGTATCGTCGGAAGCTCATCATTTACTTTCTTGTAATTTAAAAACTATAAATTAATATTTAACTTGCCTGAGTGATCATCCATTCGTCGAGACCGGTAACCAGCTTTTGGGAATTTGACAATAAATTCCGATGAATAGGAGCCATTCGCATGTCATCTTTAATTGGGAATGACTGCCGACATTTAACAGGCTATCAAAACAAGAAAAAGAAATAAATTTATCAAACCATTATTCCCCAACTACCTGTACAGTAATTTTGGATTTTTAAAAAATAAAATTTTATAATAATATTCTTGAATATAATTATAGAATCCAAATAATTATAGAATAACAACGATAAATAGACATTGAAAATCTAATAAATATAGATTAAACATGAAGGATGGACTTGGATTAAAAGATAAACGAGTAAATATTAAGAACGCGTGGTTTTTAGAGTAGGCTTATACTACTATACCTCTTCAACAACGGCTCCGGCATCCTTCTTCACGAAAAAATTTGCAAATGTCGCCTTGAGCTTATCTTCTTTCTGTTTCTGAGCTTGGTCAGCACGCTCTTTTTCTGCTTCTTTTTCTTTAAGAAGCTGCTCCTTTTGCAACTTTTTCTCTAATCGAAGTTTTTCTTTCTTACTAAAATTTAAAATCTTAATTAAAGAAATTAATTTTAAGATAATTTGACTTCACGTACTCGATCTCTTCTTGCTTCTGTTTTCTTTGTTCTTCTAGTTGCTGCTTCTTCTCAAGTTGGCGATTTTCTTTCTCCTTTTGTTTTTCGAGCCTTTTTTTCTCTTCTTCTTGCTTCTTTTCAAGTTTTTTTTTCTCTTCTTCTTGTTTCTTTTCCAACCTCCTTTTCTCTTCTTCGAGTTTCTTTTCCTCGCGTTCTTTTATTTTTTTCGCTAATAATTCGGCTTTTTTTTGCAAATTTAACTTTTTCGCTTCATCTTTTTGGAGTTTCCGAGCCGCAGAAACTTTACCACACTCTCGACTACCTTTTTCGCTCTGGTCTCCACTGGCCTCGTCCACGCTTACTTTCTATAAATAAAAGAGAAAATTCGACCAATCAAAATAAAGCATCATTTATCGCGGTCAAATTGTATGGTAACACGTATGCAGTGATATTTTAAACAACAAACGCCCCAGCCAATCAACTTGTCTCGTATCATTTTTTTTATGACACATTTTTTTATAATAAAAAATATTTTTTTTTTTATCATTGGGTACACAGGTGCAGTATTAAGTAAATAATTATTTTAAATAAAAATATTGTATTTTAACAATTGCGGAAATACATGTAGTTGTTTTTATTTAAAATTTTTGCTATGATTTTTCTGCTTTGCTCTTCTCATATTTTCAAAAATTAGGTTACTTTTCGATTACTGACTTCGAAACGCCTTGTGAGAAGAAGTTAGGTGAAAGCAGGTTGAACAATGTAAAACTAGTATGTATAATTAACAAACAAGGTATATTTATTGTACAGTATTAATTTGCAATAATACTGCACTGCCAATTTGTGTTGATATGGTCAAAATAGTGCCAATTACATGTACATGTAACTTAATTTAAGGCAGACGGCCAATGTTCCACTTGGTCACCTGCCCCGTACCCTGGGACGCTTTGCTAGGACCAAGCAAATATTTATTGGATCAAAAAACATAGAGCATTTAGGTGCCATAATTATGCCTAAACTTTCGGAGGTATGTCCTTATCTCAAAGATGTCCCTTTATTTGGCCCTCTAAACTTTAATGAAAGTCAAGTAATGCTGCTACAGTGCATGCATCAATTGGGATTATCTTTAGATTTTGACAATTTTTACTCTTAATGCCTTCTCTTAAAAAATTCCGAATCGCTGATACTGCCACCATTACTGGTTCTACAAGTGAAACTGTCATTGAACTACAGTATTCATTTAATTGTAATGAAATGTATTAATATTTGTTTAAAAAAGATTATTTTGCTTCATCAAAATATCGGCGAACAGTAAATAATACTTAATTTGAAGTTGTGCTGTATAAATTTGGCAATAAAATTTAATTTGATTGACTTTATTTGTGAATGAATTATATCTGAAAAATATGGCATTATTTACTTCTGAAAAATATAATTATGGCAACCCTTAAAGCATTTAATCAAGCCAATTTACTTATTAGAAACCTTGCTGCACTCAACATCTTTTATATAATAAAACACTTAAATAATTTTAAAAAAACCCAAATACGTGGCAAACTCAATTTCGACTAAATTCTAAAAAAAACTATATAAAATTATCACGACCTGAATCAAAATTAAATTGTACAGTATTTACCTTCTTTTTAGATGGAGGTGCCAAAAATTCCGTTGAGCTGAGAAGATCAGTTATGCTTTCAAGTTGAACTTTCGGTGACCAAGCGGCATCACTCGCAATATTTTGAAAATGCATTTTTGGCGAACTTAAAGAGCTTTTATTTTCACTGGATGATGGCGATGATTGAATCGATTTGGAAATCTCAACTTCGTTTGCTTCGAGAGCATCTTCATTTATGACAGACTCAGTTAGCTCATTAGAGGTTACCAATGAAGAGTCGGAGCTTTCAGTCGCACTAGAAGTGTCCATTTCGTCTTCAATTGTAACTTCCGAATTGATCGATTCATTGTTATCATTTTCTTGACTTTCAGCAGCACCAGAAGCGTCCACACCATCGTTAGCTGTCACTTTCAAATTAGTAGAGTCACGAGCTTTTTGTTGGATGTCGGGTGATGCAACGACTATCAATTTATTCTTTTCATTTAATTCTAAAGAACCTTCACCTATTTCCAGATTAATCTCTGGTGTTAACGCAGATACTTCTTGATCTTCATTTTGAGTATAATCATCTATATTTACAACGAGCTGGCGATCTAAGCCAACACCAGCCGCCTCAACAACATTTGACTCAACAATTTCAACCTCATCAGTCAAGTCAATCACTGTCTCACAATTATTCTTCGTTTCTTTCTCAACTTCGATCGACTCTTCCTGAGTGGCTGTAGGATTTTGATTTTCTTTACAGATCACATTTTTATAAGCTAGTTTTGCAATCTTTTCAAGAGAGTTTGTTTTAGACGTAGGAGTTTGATCTGCACTACGTTGCACAGGCACATTTTTTGGAGACGAAAGTAATTTAAATGGCAAAGTTGCTGAAATAAAATATAAAGAAATTAATTTACAAATTTTGCGTCATTTGATTTTCACAATTATTAATCCCGGTCACAAATCACGGAACACTCGAGCACAAACTTCAGAACATAATTAGTTATTATACCTTGTTTAAGTTTCTTTACGGGTACGTTCGAAGGAGGGAGCGTTCTCTTCACAGAATCTTCAAACAAAAAAATTACATGATATAAAAATTGAATACAGTACCATGACGTTGTACTGTACTGTACATTACAGTATTATAAATTTACTGCGTAAGCAATATATGCATTGTACATGTACTACATCAAAAAAGTTTCCCTTTACAGTTTAAAATATAATAATTGTAAATGCAATAATGATAAACATACCACCGCTAGGTTTCTCTTCCATTTTCTAATAAACAAGGTTTTGTAACTAAAAAGAAACGAAATGAGGCAATGTAATGACGGAGAGACGCAAACACGATCAGACAAGAGACCAAACTACTATAACATCTGAGGTCACCCGCCAAAAACTATTGTTTGGCGCAAAAATGTTTTCCCGCCATATTCCCCTACCGGTAGCAATGACGTCACTCTCCATCAATCGGCTCCACTTTGAAGAAAAAGCTACTTCAACGCCACATAAATAAAATATTAATTAATTTATTTAAACCGTTATTTTAATAGTACTTAAAATAGTATTGTATTGCTTTAGTGTTAATAATTGCTAACATGTAGAAAAGAATTTTTTTAAAGTGATTTCAAAATATAAATTACTGGTATAATAGCACTTCCACAACTGTGACAAAATGATCACTGCATAATAGGCTACGCATTAATTTTCTAATTTATCAGTAAGTAATATAAACTGAAAATAAAACGCAAAAAAATAAAATTGTACAAAACATTGTCAACCTCGCCTAAATTTTGTGAAAGTCGATAATATAATCTAGAAAAAAATAAGTTCTTGGTTACGATAAAATTAATATCGTAAATTGAATGGGAAATATTTTATTATACAAAATGATGTTAATTGCTTGTTATTAAATGTACAATTTAGAATAATAAAGACAAATACAGTACTAAAAATTAAATTAAACAATTTAGTAACTTGCTAAATATAATTAAAAACCGTATTTCGCTCGTGTTTGATTTTTAGTAAATCGATTTTGTGCCCATTGATTTTTCAATTCCAGCTCTCTTGCTTTGGCCTATATTTTGTTTTTTTTAAAAAGAGTTTCATTTAAATGAATTTTAAAATAAAATAATTGACATTACTCACTTGATAAGCCAAATACGTAATTTGATGCTTTCTTCTATGTTGAGCTGACGGTTGAGGACCAGCATTCACAGGAGCATTTTCGTCTTCTTGAGTTAATAATTTCGAACGATCTTCCCACGAAAGCATCTGATCACTTTGAGACACATCAATTATATTGCTTTCCTCTTCCAAATTTCGCTTTTTGCCTCTTACGCGCATAAACTGTGAAATAAATAAAAAACTGAGTTGAGAGAATAACTTGCCAAAAAAATATATATTTACAGCTTGATCCTGAAATAAATCTTCAATATTGTTAGCTTTCGAAACAGTAGCCGCTGTGGGATCTTCCACTTCCATTTCTATTTCTAAAGCTGGACCTGGAACATCTTTATCGATCGTCGGGTTTATGACCGGTGTTGACAGCTTCTCGCTCAACACGCTCAAACCAGTATCAAATTTAGGTTCTGGAAGTACTAATTTAGCACTTGTTTGCAATCCAAAAAAATCCTCGGAAACTTCACTGTCCATTTCATCGGGCGCGTTAGTTTCATCAAAACTCTTTACCGTAGGTTTCGTCTCACGCTTATCCAGTCGTTTTGTTAAAGTGTGAGGAATCAGAAGTCTATTTGTTACTTTCCCAGGCTTATTTTGCGGTGGTGGTAGAACTGAGAATAAACCACTTCCAGTACTCTATGAACGAAAGTAATTTAAAAAAACAAAAAATTATAGATTTCTTTACAGTAATATACAATATTTTTTTAAAAAAATGCTTACAGATGAAACACGCTTCGTTTTTTTCGTGACTTCTGTGTCAGCAAACTAAAATAATAAAATAAATTTGTTAAACATCATGATTGTTTACAATAATTATTAGCCCAACAAGTTCGAAGCATATTAATGTAGGCCTACCTCTGATAATGGCTCCAAATAGATTTTTACTGGTTGCTTCTTAGTTTTACTAGGCGGGTTAAGCGTTGCATTTTTTGCTAAAATATCGGCAGAAATTTCTTCTTCAGATTCAATTTCAGGTTTTGTGATTGATTTTGGAGGAGGTAATTTAGAAAACATGGAAGTCTTTTCACTTGATTCGCTGGCAAGACTAGGCTCCCTTTCTTCTTCTTCTTCATTATCACTGTCATCGCTGGCTTCATACGCAACCAAAGACATTTTTTTAAAAATATATAACAATTATAAACTGTAACTATTTAATACGAACGTAAAACCCAACCAAAACATACGAGTACAGAACTTGGATTTCAATAATAAAATCTCCAAACATTAATAGTTTTGCGAGCGATCACTAGATGTCACTACAGTATCGTGTTTGTTTGGCTTAATTATCAACCTTTTGGTCCGCGTTCCAATTTTCTAAGTGTCTTATTTTTTGAAAACAAATTTAAAATTTTATAAGTTTTTAATTTTTTTTTTTTTAATTATTGGCGTCCCAGTGGGACAAAGCACATTACATTCGTAAATAACTTGTTTAAAATTTTAATGATTACAATTTCGCCCCTTTTTACTTATAAAATGTAATTGTGGTCAACTTTTAGTTCAAGTAAGTTAGTTTTAACAAGTTTTATGATTTTTGTTATTTTAAATTCAAACATTTTTAAAAAGTCAATACAATAAAAAATATGAATATTATGCTCGTTGGTTAGCATCCAAACGTATTTAGAGCTTCTCTTAAAAATTTTATGTTAATTTTTAAATTATTATTTCAACT
>JAQGAY010002362.1:0-10689 GCA_034698085.1 Polydesmus angustus
AACATCTATGCAAATCTGAAGTATCTGTTGTTTATACTGGAAATGGATTAAAATGATAAAATGTTTGTATAAAAATGCCTTGAAGAGAAAAAAATTTTCATGTACTGAATTTTTAAAGTTAATTTTCGCGTGTTGGAAGTGAACATTCTAATGTGAACACCACGAGAAACTCAGCTTCTGCGTTATGTTTTCCCATAGTACAGAAATGCTATTACTGATTGCCGCTCATCAGGGGCAGCCAACACTAACAAAGTTTTTTATTTTAACTTTGTTTAAAGCTTTATACACGTATATTTAAGTCAAATTATTATTATGAAAATTTCATTCCCAACTTTTTAAAGTAACGTAACTTTTTGGCGTCACATTTACTGTAAGCATTTACACGTAACATTTACTGTATTTTATATAATTATTGAATTAGAGTTTGAAATACTATATACTGGTAACTTTTTTAATTGAAATTTTATACCAGGTATGTAATTTTTTTTTAATTATTGTTTTGGGAAGAAAAATATTAGGCCTACTATTATATTTGTTTTACTAATAAATAAAAATATTTGGTTTTATTGTTTGTTTTTTTTTGGTGTGTAGTTCGCTGGATGAACGACATTGGGCAAGTTTAAATCAAGAATCACTCCAACCAGTTCGCACTAATTAAGACAGATTGCAATGTTTTTAACATTAAATTATTAGAGTTGCGTCAATTGTTACCTCTTTTTTTTCTCAGTTTTTATTCAGTCTTTCAATGAAAGTATACCAAATTGTTTTTGCAGTAGCAGTGCATACGAGTATTTTTTGGGCCGAATAATATTAATATACAACGTACAATAAAATAAATAACAAAGTTTTCGGGTTTTAAAAAGCTGTTTTCACGTTTAACACACTTCCTTATGACGTCAGAGTTATTAGAATTTTTGTGTAAAAAAGCAATATATCGGTAATCATTAATTAAAGCTGTAATGACGTCATAAGCATAAGAAAAGCAGGTGAAAATAACCTTAAAATAACATCTAAAAATATTAATTTAAATCTTGTTTAAAATACATCGACACTCGGCATTAAGTTACTTTTAAGTATTTGCTGCACTAAAGTCTATTTCTTTTGTATAACTTGATTAAAAATTTTTTCGATACCAGTAACGTTTTAGGGAAATTTCTCGAAATATTTTATAAAATACCACAATTTGAGTAATAAGTGATTGGACAATCTAAAAAAAAAAAAAAATTACGACTTTGTTCGTTTATTTTTAATAATGAGAAATTTATGTTTACCGCAAAAATCAAATCTCTGTCCAGTTTAATGAAACCGGAAGCTAAAAACGATTTGTTGAAATACATCGATTGAAGAGAAAAGTTTTGTAATTGAAAAACATTCAAACAAAAACACAAAACTAAAATTACACCAATTTAAAACATAAAAATAAATAAAAATGAATATACCTCGGTTTTAACAGTTTTTTCATCCGAATTAAAAGTGGAATAAATGGCGGGGAGAATTTGATCACGTTGAAAATATTAAACGTTATTACGGTATTTAAAACAAAACAACAACAAAAAAAAAACAACAATAAAGAAAATTCATTTGCCTTTGTTTTGACGAGGTAAGCTGCGTTGTGGGAACAAGGCACAGAGTGAAGACTCCGCAAATGATGTCGAGTGCACTGTGATTGCCTAATTCCCAATGAGTAAATATATAACCCAGTTTATAAATTACTACAGTAACAGGTAATTAAGTAAAATTTGACTGAGCAGAAGAGGAAACACCATGTAATCCAATCGAGTGCACAACTCGCATAAATTACGGTACAATCTCATGTATTTTCTCATCTTCTGCACTCTCTGCTTTTCATCGCTAAACTTTTTATTTCGATTTTTTTGAATTTCGACTAAAAGTTGGTCAAAATAAGCCTTCAAAACGCGCTGAAAACCGACGTACATGAAGGAAGGGTTTACGTACATAGCCATTGAAAAGATATGAGATTGTAATAGATTAAAAAGACGTTCCGTTAAAATTTTCGAGGGCTCGTCGTAATAATAATAAAACAAATCATCCCACCCATAATCGATTATCACATTTAGGGTGGAGTTCCCCGAAGTAACTTAATATTTAAGTTCGAACTTAAGTCAAAATTTGAAAAAATTGCAGTGCACCATCCATACTTAGAGCAAAACTTGAACTTAAAATGGCAAAAAACTTAAGTGGTCAAATTTGGCGACTTAAGTCGAGATTAAAGAGATAGTGCTGTCAGATTAGGGATAAAAGTGGAAAAATTTAAAGATTTTTCTGGATTTTTAATTTTACCTGGTTACATTGCCAACAGTACAGAAATGGCTTTACATGTTTACATGTGAGGCATCCCCTACTGAAACGGTATAAGTCCACAAATCGTGTTTTCGAGAAAATGAGCTTCAAAGTTAACGAGTTCCCTTTTTACTTCTAAACGATATAATGAAATTTATTCTGCATAAAGTTTTGCCAAATAGTCTAACTCGAATATTAAACACAGTTTAAACACAGACAAGAAAAGCGAGAGTAAGAAATAGTTTAACACAAAAACTTTTTGAATTCTAAAAATTTATTTTAATAAATTTGGGCATTCGCATAAAAGTTATATTTAAGTGTTAGTTTCACACTAAAATACATTTTTCGTAGGTATATACTTAAATCAATTTTCGAGTTTTTGAGCATCATCTTCAAATATTTTATGAAATATTACAATTTGAGAAATAAGTGATTGGAAAATCTAAAAAATAACAAAAAGAATTTTTTGTTGGGTTTATTCAATACCAGTAGTTTAAAAATATAAATGTTATGTGTTTACAGTTATAATCAATTCTCTGTCCAGTTTAAAGAAACCGGAAGCTGAAGAAGGCTTGTTGAAATACATCGATTGAAGGGAAAAGATTTGCAACTAAAAAAATTTCAACAAAAACATGAAATTAAAATGACCACTTAAAAGTATATACATATTTTAATATTAATGTACTTCAGTTTTAACAGCTTTTTCATTCGCATTAAAAGTGAAATAAATGGCGGAGAGAATTTTATCACGCTGAAAATAAGAATGATATTATAACCAACTTCATTAAAAAATGGTGCATAAATTAAGTGATAATAAAATTATTATTAATACTAAAACGAGAAACAAAATACAGATTTATGTACTGATTTTTTGGTGAGGTAAGCAGCGTTCGAAACGAGAATGAGAACGAAAGTTCCGGAAACGATGCATAAGGGAGTGTGGTAGTAAGGGGCCAAAACAGCCAGTTTAAATATTATTAGCAAGTAATTATGTAAAAACTGAATGAGCATGAGTGGCGACACCATGCGATCCAATCGAGCGCACAACTCGCATAAATCTCCGTACAATTTCATGTATTTCCTCATCTTCTTCACTCGCATTTCACAGCTCAACTTTTCATTTTCATTTTTCTTGATTTTTAACAAAAGTTGGTCGAAAGAAGACTTTAAAACACGTTGAAAAGAAATGTACATTAGGTAAGGGTTAGTGTCGACCGCGATTGATGCGATTTGAAGGCGAGATAGATAAGTAAAAAGATATAATAATTGCGAGGGATCGTCGTGATAATGATAGAAAGATTCCCAGCCATAAGCGATCACCCAATCCATTGGCGTTTCAAGCGTGTAAAAAGCGATCAAAAGAACGAAAAGTAGGCTAACGAAAAGTTTTAAATAATACTTTTTAGTCTTCAATAGTTCATCGACATCGACGTGATTGGTGTGCAGTTGCAAGTAGCTCACCAGTTCTCGTCTTAAATAAAAGTGGTTGAAAACGATGCATAAAAATAGGTGCACGAATAAACAGGCATGCACCATTAATATCAAAAGAGCGGACAATTTCTTCGGTTTTCGAAATGCACTGTTACAAGCCTCGAATTGTATAAAGAAATGATAGAGAAGAAAAACAAAGTTGAGTGAGGGTATGACGTAGTTGATGAGCCCTTTGGTCCACTTTGACCACTCTCTCTTCTCGTATACACCCGGGAGTGGAATGCACCCTGTATACTTGACCACCACTCCCATCCAACTGATGATCTCGTAGATACAGTTTTTCTTCTTTTTACTCATTGTGTAAGTAGCCAACTTCCGTCTGTTATTAAAAAAAAAAAAACTAGAAAAGATAAAATTTTAAAAATGATGTCATTTTACAGAGAAACTCAGAAAGTTTTTTCTATAAAAAAAGAATTTCTTAGTTGCTTTAATAAATGTTAAAAAAAAAACAACCTAAAAACTCAAAAATTTACTTTTGACACGCATTTGAGCAGTACTATCCTGTGATAACAACGCAATAAAAATGAAACAAAAATGCAACAACAATTAAAAAATAATGTAAATAATAAAACTTTGCTACAGACGTTTAAAATATAAACAATTTAAAATTAGTTCTAAATTATTGTTGAATTTGCGTGTCTTAGAAGTGGTAAATAGCTGCATCAACTGCCTTCATTTTACAGCATAGAGAGCGTTCAAACACGCGTCATTTTAAACATACAAAATTATTTAAAAAAATTCACAATAGCAAAATATTATTACTTTTGGAACAATTTATTAAAAATTTATCTTTTTTTGGAAAAAAAAATCTTTTTAATATTCTATAAAAAATATTAGCATGAAAAATTTGTTTTTTTATACTTTTTTTTATATTTTTTGAATTTAACTTTTTTTTATATTTTTTGAATTAACAAAAAAATTATTTCTATACAGAAAAAACTTTCTGAGTAGCCGACGAAAGTTTAATACTTACATTTCAGACACCTGGTACCGTATTTTTTTTTTTTTTAAAAATTTAGAATTTAATTGTTGAAATACTGTTTTAAGTTTTAAACAATCTAATTTAAGCTCCTTATTTTTTTTTTTTTTTAATTTTTCCTCATTAATTATTATTGTTATCTTAGAAATGAGTTCTTTTCCTGTATTATTCTTCTCTTCAGTATTTTACAGATGCTTTCTCCACTCCAGCTGGCCAACAAATGAAATTACAAATGATGAACATATACGTAGCTAATGGAGATAAACAGCAACATTGAAGTGAGTAGATAAAAAATTGTTTAAAACAAAATTTAATAATAATAAATTTGAATATCTTATATTATTCAAAATTATTAATATAATTATATGGATTTTTCCCACGAAAATCTAAAAGAAAAAAAATAATGTTTTGGTTATGTTCTAACTTCTTATTTGCTACACAATAATAAATTATTAAGATGAGAATTTTATTATTAGAAGCGCATATTAATTTTATACCGTATATTTTTTTTTTCTTTTTTAAATTGTAGTATTATGTATTTTGTTTTTAAAATGTATTTATTATTAAAATTATACCATAATGAAAAGATATTTTTTAAAAAAACAATTATTGGTAAATTTAAAATTAAAAATTATTAGCGTATTAATTTCCTCAATAAAATTTTCTATTCACATTTAAAATTAAAAATGTTTTTTGTTTACCAATACGCCATAATAATGCATCGTTGTTATTAAAATTAATAATTTTGTTCGATAAAAGGCATTAATAAACTTTTAAAGGTCAAAAATTTTAATCCGGGGAAATATTTCTTTTTTTAAAAATTCAAATAACCTCAACTTTTTCACGTAGCTAATGGAGATAAACAGCAACATTGAAGTGAGTAGATAAAAAATTGTTTAAAACAAAATTTAATAATAATTTTTTTATTTTTTATAAAAAAATTATTATTAAATTTTGAATATCTTATATTATTCAAAATTATTAATATAATTATATGGATTTTTCCCACGAAAATCTAAAAGAAAAAAAATAATGTTTTGGTTATGTTCCAACTTCTTATTTGCTACACAATAATAAATTATTAAGATGAGAATTTTATTATTAGAAGCGCATATTAATTTTATATCGTATATTTTTTTTTCTTTTTTAAATTGTAGTATTATGTATTTTGTTTTTTTGTTTACCAATACGCCATAATAATGCATCGTTGTTATTAAAATTAATAATTTTGCTCGATAAAAGGCATTAATAAACTTTTAAATGTCAAAAATTTTAATCCGGGGAAATATTTCTTTTTTTAAAAATTCAAATAACCTCAACTTTTTCACTTTTTTTTTTAAATAATTTTTTTTTTTTAACAAAAACTGATAGTTGAGAAATTAAAAAAAGTTACATGGAAAAGACTGCTTATTTTCTTTGGGTGCAATGATTTTAATGTATAGCGCATTTAATTGACGCACGGTAATTAAATTAACCTTTCTTTTTTATGATAAAAAAAAAGCTTTTTTTAAAAAAAATGGATGACTCTTCTCTCTTTTGTTGACCTTTTGATAGTAAAAAAAAAAAAAAAACAAGTTAAGTGTTTTAGCGTGTGATTTTCGTAAAACTTGAATATACCGGGTGTCCGAAATATAACACCACAACGCCATTTTACAAAAAAATATTAATAAAATGTTAAAATTCAAAAAATGACGTTTTTCAGAAGTAATATTTTTCATGCTATTATTTTTTTTAGAGAATATTAAAAATATATTTTTTTTTTCTCAAAAAAAGATAAATTTTTAATCAATTGTTCCAAAAGTAATACGGTAATATTTTGAAATTACGATTTTTTTAAATTATTTTTTTACTTTTAAAATGACACAATTTGGGACGCTCTTTATGCTGTAAAATGATTGCCATTGATGCAGCTAGACGCATTTACCACTTATGAGACACGCTAATTCAACTAAAAATTTAGGATAAATTCTAAATTATTCACATTTCAAATGTCTGTGGCATTTTTTTATTATTTACATTATTTTTTAATTGTAGTTGCATTTTTGTTTTATTGTTAGGGAGTGCTGGTCAAATCTTTTTGCTGCTTATCTAGTGACCGGAATCTGAAATTCTAAACGCAGAATAGAACAATTAAATGTTAAAAAAAGTCCTTAAAATAAAGTGTATTCATGTAGAGGTGAAATATATTGCTTTGAATTATCGGTATTATAAGGATTTAATACTAGTTCAGTATTGAACGTTTTTTTTTACGTCCACCGTGTACATGTAACTGTAAAAATAATTAAAACTAAATTCAATTAATTTTGATTTACAATTTATGTGTTTTTTTTTCAGTCACAAAATTCTATTTTTTCGTTTTATTTTTGCGAATTTAATGTTAAATTTCGTTTTTTTTTCTATTCAAAAAGTAAGTCGTAGTAAGTAAAATTAAGTCGTAATCAACTTTGTAAACAAATTAATGCCGATAGCGTAACATCAAGAAGAGGTCGCCAAAGTCTGCTAGAACAGCGCCGAACATTCAGCGTGTGAGTGAGCTGATTTTTAGCCAGGAAAAAAATTCCCAAAGTCACAAAAGTCCACGATTAGGTTATTTGGGGTGCCCTCAAACTAAAAATCTATCTTAATCGTGAATTTGCAACAATAAAAAAACTAAAAATGGACATTGTTGAAGAGAATCAAAATTTGTCTTAATGATTTGTAAACGGCAACATTGACTAGTGGTGCACACCATTAGAAGAAACTGTTGAGACAGGAGGAAGATATATTAAATTTGATTTATTATTTTATTTAAATTAATATTAGGCAACAATTTAGTAGTGTTTTTAGAATAAAAAGTTTAAAAAATAAATTCTTATTTCAAATTTCCCATAGGGGTGACATTTTTTTTGGACCACCCGATATAAACAATTATTTGACTTACGGTACTATTATTAAATGAAAAAATTTATTTTATTTTTTTAGGCAATTGACGCGCGTGAAATTAAAACAAATATTACACATTTAATAAATACAAGCAATCAATAGGCTCAAACAACGAAATTTTGAAAAAAATGGAAAAGTTGCAATTGAATTTAAATAAAATTGAAAAGTTAGAAGTAAATTTGAAAAACATTGAAAAGTTTGAAGCAAATTTGAAAAACATAGTAAAGTTTGAAGCAAATTTGAAAAACATTGAAAAGTTTGAAGCAAATTTGAAAAACATTGAAATGTTTGAAGCAAGTTTTTTTAAATTTGCTTCAAACTTTTGATCCAATTGTCTCAGGCCCAGAATGAATATAAATTGAAGGAAGAAACATTCACCAAAGTAAAAATATTTATTTTTAAATACTTTAAGAATATTAATATTAAAAATAAAAATTTTTTTTTTTAGAAATTACTGTACTTTTTAATCTTTTAGAAATTATTTCTAAAAAATTAAAAAATAGTTTCTAAAAAATTAAAAAATAATTTCTAAAAAATTAAAAAATAGTTTCTAAAAAAAAATAATTTCTAAAAAATTAAAAAAATAATTTCTAAAAAATTAAAAAATAATTTCTAAAAATTAAAAAAATAATTTCTAAAAAATTAAAAAATAATTTCTAAAAAATTAAAAAATATATTCTAAAAATTTAAAAAATAATTTTTAAAAAATTAAAAAATACCGGTAATTTCTAAAAAATTAAATTTTTTGTCAACCCTTATCTCAATAACTATTATTATTAATTTATAATTGTTTTTAATTATTGATGTTGATATCGAAAAAAAATATTGATATATATCGTAATTCGATATATCGTAAAATAATATCGATATTTCGATTAATCGGTAAAAAAAAAATTTTTTAATAACAAATTCAATAAAAAAGACAAATTTTTTGTTTTTTTCCATTCCCAGAAATACATTTTTTTTAGATTTTAAAAGTAAATTCACTGGCGCAGCGAGTATACATGGAGCCACAGGAACAAAAATAGTTTGCTAGGCGCAAAAATTCTTTTTGGCAAAATTGACAAATTTAGTACGGTACGGTACTTTTTGAAAACAAAAAAAGGTTTTTTGAAATTTTTAAAATATTTTTTATTTTAAATATAATTGTAAGCCACAAAAGTTTAAAAAATATCGGTCTTTTGATATTGCGTTTTTAATATCGATACATTGATATATCGAAAGAAAAAATATTAGTAATAAATATGGATATTTTTTCGACATCCCTAGTTTTAATTAAAGATAATGCGCCAGGAGTTAGCTGATATTGTTATTAGAATTGGTGTTGTTTGTGAATTAATCTGATTTACTCATTGTTTATATAAAATTGTGTCGAGTAATTTAATTGCTTAAAATTTTTTTTTCTACTCGCACTTGCTCTGAAAAATGTAAGAATGCAACCTAAAAATGATAAATAAAAAAAAGTGCTTAATTATTATTAATAAAAAAAGTGTAACAATTTATTAAGTGGGTTTTTGATTTTAACGAAGGAGTAAAAATAATTGATTTATAAGCATAAGAAAAACAGTTAAAAATGAGTTTAGCTTTTAAAAAAAACTACCTTATGTAAAATCTTAATGTAAATTTAAGGATGGTAGAAAAATGTCGATATATCGAAACACACCGGTATTTTTTGGTTGGATTTTTTTTTTAATTTGTCAAAAAATTTATTATTTAGTCCTCAAAAGATACTAAATTTTTCAGTTTTGCAGCAATCTCGGCGCTTCTCTATTATTAACTTTAAAAAAAACATATAAAATATTGCTTCATTATTTCCACCCCTGAACCGAAAAAAACACAAATTAAAAACTTATTGCACAAATGAAATTTTATTTTTTTGTAATTAAAAGGATACCATAGTTTTTAAATTTAAATTACTTTATGCTGTAAAATTATGAAATATGTTTTCATTTACACGTTCCAGTGTATTCACTGTACAGTAATTTTTTTAACAAATAGAGACATCGGTTACGTCAGTGCAGAGAGAATGGTGGCAACCATCTTAAGGATATTTTATTTAAATCTGCATACAGTAATTAAAATTTGGCAATGGTGTTTTTATTTTTAATAAAATAAAATTTCATTTGTGCAACAATTTTTTAATTTGTGTTTTTTTCGGCTCTGGGCGTAATTCGCGTGAAGAAAGCGCCATATTACAAAATTTATGAAACGATTTATGAAAATTTATTCAAATTCATGAAACGATGACGTCCCCGCTCCAAAGCGAAATAATGCCGATGGAGCGTTTCCATAGGATAGCATGGGAAGCTGTTACACCTCGCTCTCTCTAACCGCCACCAGAGGTCAGTGTTGGATTTTGACTTAGAAAGAAATGGACGTGTTCTTTGAAGCTGCGTCTTAAACACGTGTTTTTTTGAAATCAACATTTTCTTATTGAATTTTTTGCCAAATTTTGTTTTCGAAATTTTTTGGCCAAATACTGTTTGATTCCCTTCTAGTAATTAGTGTACTACGTGCCACTAGTGTTAAAAAGCGCCGATGCTTTAAGATTGCTAAGATTTTTATATAGATTTTGAAAACCACGCGGTTCTCCATTCACAATAGGCGTTTGGACTGGCGTTCTTTAGGCTTAAATTAAATCACATTCTCATTAGAAACGATACGCAAATATTATGAATTAATGATTAAATCGTGTAAATTCATTTTTGTTTTAAATAATTAAAATTTTAATTATTTTAAGTTTCATCCATAATTCTGACAAATAAATCCACTCCCTATTTTGTTTCATTATTATTTTTTTTTTGTAAGAGATAATATTGTGCAGCTTTTGATTTTAACTACAGTGGCACAAAAAAGTATTGGCAATGCATGTTTTTTTAGATTAAAACTTTAAAAAACTTAAATAATTATAAATTAAAATATACAAAACATATAAAGTGCAATATTAAATCGTTTCCCAAAATTTGAAGCAATTTGAATAAGCGGTAATTAAATAA
>JAQGAY010002363.1:0-10688 GCA_034698085.1 Polydesmus angustus
CCACCGTAAATGTTTCCTTGATAGATTGGAGCACAGTGGTACCCGTTATTCCACTTCCTCAAGAACTTCCTTAATAATTATTATCTAGTAAGCAAAAGTTGGTAATGCGCCAATTTATTATAATATTATACTGTAACAGCATTAAGAAAAAACAAAAAAAAAAAAAAAAAAGCTTTATTTTATTTTAAAATATAAAAAAATTCTAGGTAAAAAGTGTCTTGTTAGGAAATTAAAATTTTAATAACATTAAAATACCATCACAAATTATCTTTTTTAAAAAAAAAATTGAGGTTTTTGAAAGCCTTTGTAGTTGGCACTTATTTACTTTTTTTCAGAAAATAATTTTTAGAGATTAGGAGTAATCTTTCTTTTATTCCAACGTTGCTTTTACTACTTTTTCAATTTTATTCCAATATATTTGCGACTGCTTATGATAAAATAATACAATAGCACCATAACTATTTTGCACACAAAAGCCATACATCAAAATATTGTTGCAGCCAATTGTAATAATTTTAAAGTGGGAAGAAGAAGCCAAAAGCAAGAAGGCACCATAAAAGCCTTAAAAATTGAAATTTTGTTAACTACAGTTTAATAATACGATCCTATTAATTAGTGTAAAAAACCATTTCATGATTTTCTCGCTTTTTTTTAGTAAACTGTACTTAAAAAAAAAAAAATGTCAAAGCTAATCGCGCAGCCGCATTATCGCTAATATATTTTTACACACTACACGCACCGAACAAATTTAGGAACCTCTATATAAAACTATAACCAATGGTTATACTAGTAGTGAGTACTGACCAAGTGAAATATCGCGATACCCAATTTTGGAAAAGCCATCTTTTAAATAAACCTAATTTAAACCATTAAACTTTGTTGTATTACAGTATTTCAAAATATATTATTTTCTAAAAACCTTATTTTTTAACAACGTGACATGAAAATGATTTTAAAAGAATAATTAACCAAACAAAAAAAACCCCCCAATTTTTTATTGAATTAATTAACAAAGATACTGTACCTCATATTTTTTTCATAAATAACACGACACGGCGCCATGGGATAATGCTAAATACAAGTATCTAATTGTTATATTTAGCTGTTTATCTACGGTACACACAAAACTTCAAAAGATCAACTTTTCCAAAGCAAAAATATGAGAAAATACTAAATAATTTTTAACTCACTTGTTGTGAAATTTTAAGAAAATGTTGTAACAAAATTCAATCTTTATCGAAATACATCTGAGCCGAAAATAATAGAGCAATTAATAGCAATTAATAGAGCAATAAGGATTAATTCAACGTTAACTTTTTGAAGCCAAAAGACGCTTCATCAAAACGTGCCATTCAGATCTCTAGTAAATTATCAATGATATTAAATTAAAAATAATAAAAAATAAAAAAAATAGAAGAAAACTGAAATTGTGCAAACACATTTTTACACCTTTTGCTTCAACAGATTAACAATGCCGTCAAAATGACTTCACATTATTATACAAGTAAGTTATTTGTAAAGGTTAATAATTTGTCTCTCAGCATTTCTCGATTTTTGTTTTTCTTTTGTTATTTCTCTCATAACGCCCAGCGATCGCAACCATCAGCACATCAGGCAGCTGCTTCTCAATCACCGCCACTCATCAAATTCCATTCCTCCAAAATCATTCTTTCGATAACTTCGACTCAGCGACATGCGAAAATTGCTGTCAAATGAAATGAGTTATTCATTGCCAAAGCGGCCTTAGCAGACGGTAATGAAAAAACGCAATTCGCTTACGGAGCAAAGACCAAAATAAACTTGAAAGCGATCGAGTGACAAGTAATAACTTAAGGAGTAATACAATATAATATTATCATTCGATTATAACACACACAAAAATTCAAAATAAATGCTTACTTTTATTTCTTTTTTAATAAATGCCCGGGACCCAGTATAGTCAGCCCAGCTAAATCAAAAAAAAATTTATGATCTTTTGACTTTACTTTTTCATCAAATTGAAATAGTTTTTAGGATGATTTTTTTCTAGAGTAACTTTGGTTTGAGATTTCAAAATAATAATTTCCAAAAGATGTATTTTAAGAGGTCAAACTTTATCTCTTTGCTGAAGTACTGTACTGTACTCTGTAAAACTGACTTTAACGAGAAAATGGGAGATGCAAAAGTCGCTAACCACGAGACGGTCGTGGCGTGGCTTAGGAGCTTTTGCCTCTGAAATTTGCATCTCCTCACATTCTACGTGCCTTGAATTGAATTCGATTTCGGTAAAATCTTTTAACAAATTAATAAACTTTAAGAAGCTTCAAAAATTACTTCAAAATATTAACAGATATTATGCCATTTATCATCAAAATCTGACCCTTATTTTAAAAGAAATTTGCGCTTCAAGACCTCGGCAATTTTTACAGCCACTCAAACATATACGGTATTTATACACCGTGGTCACAAAAAACGTGCACCCGACTACATTTGTATGGAATCATTTTAATAATTTAGATATTTCAATGCCACAGGACTTTTTTTGTAACATTTAATTGTTCTATTCTGTGTTTTAAAATTTAATACTGTACATGTACTGTAGTTTCTTCTGATCGATCTCAACACATTCAAGTAGCAAAACGCGTCATACCCCACTCACTATGCTTGACTGCACCAACTTCAGCTGGGTCTCCAGTTGACGCACTTGTTCAAATTTTAATATCCTAGACTTAAATTAGGTAGTGTACAAATATAGAGTGTGTGATGCAAGAAAATGTATGCAAGAAGCAGAGTAAATTTCGATTAAGCTGTAAATTGCTTCGAATTAAGGAGAATATTTTTAATACATGTAGCCTACTGTACATGTTCAGATAGAACAATTTAATCTTTAAAAAAAAAAAGTTTACGTAAAGTTTTTTAATGTGGCATTGAAATAATTATTTTGGATTATTAAAGTATCATTCTAATGCACGGTGTATATTTCACTTAACGTAAAATTTTATTACGTAAATTTAAGAGCTTTATTTATTTATTTATTATTCTAAATTATGACCCGCCAGTTCAGTTGAGTTCTTCAAGCTAAGCATTATGTACAAAAGTGCACCAGAATGTAAAAACTATCAAAAAGTATTCTACTAGTAAATCCACATTTAAATGTTTGTATTTATTGACTTGTGTTTCTAATGAAGAAATCGAACTATTTTCCCCTCAACATTAAGCTCGAAAAAAGAATTCCAAAAAATCCTTAATTATAATCTTAAAATTTTTAATTATAATTACAGTATATAAATTATACTCCGTAGTATTTTGTTGTTATAACCATATAAAATGAATCTCATTAATCATTTTAAAAAACCCTTTAATTAAATTATAGTCATTTACTTATTTAAATGATTCTAACGACTCATTTGATTTCTCATGAATTTTATTTTTTTTAGAAAAAAAAAACTAAAATCGTAAAAAGCTATCGACTTAATAGGCTGTGCCAAGTTTAGATCACTTAATATTAAATTATCTAAGTTTTTTTTTGTAGACATTTTATAATTAAAATAGGTGAAAGTACTTGCACAATTTCCAAAGGTTTCTCCCTTAAATTTCTATTTTTTTTTTTTAAATAAATAAATAAAATTACATATTTTATTTTACGATTTTTAGAGTAAATAGCTCAATATAAAATAGGTCTAGTTTACTCCTGGAGAAACAAATCAGAACTAACTTTCAGTAATAATTTACGGAGAAATGCAATTTTTTTTTTTTTTCAATTCCTAAAAAAAACTTGATTTATTTGAGAATGACAAATTCCATTATTTATTTTTAGTGACATCCGCAACTTAGCTTGGTTGACATAACTCAATTTGCTGCTGATTCCGCACATTTAACTAAGGCATAGAAATGCAGGTGCTACATTTTTAAAGTTCTAAAAGAGCAAAAATTTCAAGCAAATTTTAACTATATATACCGGCGATTAAAACAGCAAAAGATACATCACAATTTCGATTTCTAACTCAAGCAAACATGTGGAACAAAGTCGTTATTTTGCTAACTGTTTTAACAGTGTGTTTAGGTCAACAAGTAGATACTAGTAGTAAGGGAGATGACAGCCGCGGAAGAAGACATAAAAAGCCGAATATTATCTACTATCTGGTCGACGATCTAGGTAATATTTTTATTTTACATTGGCGCGAAGAAATAAGCAGCAATGCAATCACTCCAGCGAAAGTTTACTATAATTTGCTTAAATGTCTGTTCTTTATGCAAATTTGTCATTTAATGACGTCATTGTGCGTCATTGTGCATCATTGTCCTTCCCATCATTGTAAATGTGTTATTAATTGAACGGAACCGACGGGGATATTGTTAATCTCCACTGCGCATTTTTCTAAGTTCCATAATATTAATAATATTGATCTCGGTTTCAAGGTTGGTTCGACGTTGGATTTCGCAACCCGGAAATGAGCACCCCCCACATAGACCAATTAGCTAACAATGGCATAATTCTCAATCAATCATACGTTCAAAACTTATGCTCACCGTAATTATTTTATTTTATTTTTTTAAATAAATGAAAAATTTATTGTCTTGAAACATAATATCTAGATCTCGCTCCGTTTTGATGACCGGTTACAATACCTTCCGAACCGGATTCCAGGTTAAAAAAATTTTTTTTTTTTTTTAATTTTTATCCAAACACGATATACAATTTTATCGGGAATAATAATTTAGACATTGGTTATGCCGCTGTATACTACGATGGCTCTTCCCTTGCAATTCGAACTCCTCCCGCAAAAATTAAAGAAATTAGGATACGCCACTCACATGGTGGGAAAGTAAGTTACAACATTTGAGTTTAATATCGAACCACGACTGAATTGAAGTTGATCTTAGATGGCACTTGGGAAGCTGTAATTCGGCGTACCTCCCCATCAACAGAGGCTTCGACACGCACTACGGTTTCCTCAACGCTGCCCAATACTATTCCACGCACACCACACCCTTCTATCGAAGCTCTAACCCTGTAACTACGCCTGGAATCCCCAACATTTATGACTTTTGCGAAGGCAACGAGACACTTTGGGACGAGTACGGAACCTTCTCCTCGGTGCGATTTGAACTAAATTATCGATATTTGAAGCGTTTGACTAACATAAAATGCTCACAATATTTAGATACCGTTTACAGAACAAGTAAAAAAAGTTGCAAAGAATGCGGATAAAGATAAACCCTTCTTCCTGTACTACGCGTCCCAGCTCGCACATTCACCACTCGAAGTAAGCTTTTTTTTTTTTAATCCGGTAATTATTATTAACTTACTCAACTAACAATTCTTTCATAGCCTCCTCAAGATCAATACGAGAGGTTTCCACACATTGAAAATGAAGCAAGAAGAAACTTCACCGGTAAATTATAAATACAGTAATAATATTTAACCAATATTTTTGTCAATGAGCATCATTTTCTCGAATTAGCCATGGTAGCGCAATTGGACGCTGACCTAGGTGCTCTCATACATGCGTTAAAAAAACACGATTTATATGATAACACGATCATCATATTCTCCACAGATGTAAGTTACACAAAACCGGAAATATTCCTATCCCTATAAATCCAATTCACAATGAAAATTATGATAATATAATCGGAGGTTAATTTTAAAACAAAAATTCGACCACATACTGTTTTAATTGTAGAACGGCGGCGAAATCGGAGCTGGAGGTTGCAACTTTCCTTTGAAAGGATCGAAACACACTCTGTGGGAAGGTGGTCATCGAGCGACGTCATTCGTGCACAGCCCTTTGCTAACAGACAAGGGATACACGTACAATGGGTAAGCTGCTTCTCATTCACCTTTCTTTACATTTATTATTAAATTTACCGTTATTTTCTCATAGTTTAATTCACATCGCGGACTGGCACACGACCATCTTGGAGTTGGCAGGCGGAGAACCAAGTACAGTATCAATTCTAATGAAAAGTTTCTTCATAACAACTGTATTTAATAAACAAATGACGTAGATGACTGTTTGGACGGGCTAAATGTGTGGGAAGCCATCACGGAAAACAAAGAATCTCCGAGAACCGAATTTGTTTATCAATTAGAAAACCACGGCAACAACATCACCTGGGCGTTCAGGTAATTAACAAATATAATTTCATTAAGATTAAATCTAACGACGAAAAGAAACAAAAGTACGGTAATATATTGCTAAGATTTCTCGAAGTAGTTGTTAATGATTCTCTTGATGGGAATAAGAAAAGTTTCATACTACAACAGAAGGTAGGGTACGGTATATCAATTATCATAAAGTATTTTCTCAACGATACGCTTCAAATTAAAATAAATCAGGTTATTTCATAGTGTTTTTATTATTAAACTAGCTTTATATTCTAAAAGCAAAAACCGTAGTACATTATTACAATTTCATATGCTTATTGATTTTTTTAGACAGGGAGATTACAAGTTAATTAAAGATATGGCCGGCCTTCCAAATTATACCGTGGCTCCACAAGACGTCACCGGTGAATACTACAACACTCCCGGTGGCAACGTTTACTTCCAAGATGTTCCCAACTATCCCCCCTATCGACTTTTCAACTTAAAAGGTTAGTATCAAAATGTTGATTTTCAATGTAATTTTCTAAAAAAAAATATTTTTTATTGCAACGAGCAGACGATCCTCTTGAAAGCAATAACTTGTACGACACTCATAGAGCAATAGCCGACATAATGGAAGCACGAATCGAAACTCACTACAAGAACCAGATGGTATATCCGCTGTTCGTATATACACAATTGTTAGACTATCAAGTTAAAAACAACCTCTCTATGTCGGAGCCAATTGCGGCACTGGGAACCAACTGGTGCGAAGCCAATGAACAGGCCATATTGATAGATTGGAGCAAGAATGTGCCCTATCTTCCACTGCCAGTACCTCCACCATCGTAACTTGCCCTTAATAATAATTAAGCAGTCAGCAAGTCTATGAAATGCGTTATGCATAACATTGTGCGGTACTTGTATTAGAAGAAAATAAAACAAAACTTAAAAAGTAACAACTTAAGAACTTTTTTTTAAATTCAGTATTAACTTTCCTGCTCTTTTTATGAGCGAAAATGACATTTTAAAGTCATATATGTCGTTTTCCATTCGCACACTAGAGCCACTCCAGTGTGCCCTAGTGCATACAGGTTACACGAAACTGCGCTCCATTAACCTGCACTACCCTAGGATTGTTACTTCATTGAACTTCTTCTGTGCTCTAAATCTGACACCACGTGCAATTGAATCGTTTATAACAGAAAGCCATTAACTGACACTTTTTGAGAAATACATTTTTTTGCAGAATCGATATCTCCTAGGGTGAATGCACATTTTTGAAATTAAATTTAATTGTTTTTTTAAAGCGAAAATTACGTTTATTGCAGAAACCCTTTAAGCAGCATCACTTAGCGTGTTTCTGTAGTAAATATTCAAGATTAATAATAACCCATTTTAACAAAATTCCGGTTGATGAGTTTCAGCACAAAAATGGGGTTACAATCGCATATACCGATTCCAATTCATATTTAATAATTAAATCGATTATTTAAAAAAAATTAAAACTGTGGAGAAACAAAAAAAACTGTTTATCTTTGATTTTAATATCGATTTCGGCTTGAAAAGATTTAATCATGTGGAAGCCAACGAAACTTAAAATTAAATTATAATTGATGTTTAAAATGTTTTAAAAAAATGTTTAAAAAATTTTTTTAAAAAGTTTGCAATGAGCGGATTATGCAAAAAACAACATTTTTATTTGGAAAAGTACATTTTTAAAGTCAAATCTTTAATTTTACGGCATTATTATTTTCAGTATGTTAAACTATAATTTTGCAATGTTTTTTGTTATAAAATAACACTGAAACATGTTATTTTCGAATATTGTTATTTTTCTAAATTTTTCAAAAAATTCAATTTACCGGTAGTTTTTTTATTACTATTTTAATAAAAAGTAGTGTAAAATCATAGTTTAACATAATTAAAATTATGATATAACTGTAAAATAAGAATTTTGACATTAAAAATGTGCTTTTCCAAGTAAAAATGTTGTTTATTGCATAAACCCACTAAGTGCAAAATGTTTACCATTTTTTTATAAAATATTATACGGTAATAGTATTTATAATTTAATTTTAGGCACTGTCCACTTCCGCATGATATCAACTAATGCTGTAAATATTTTCAAGCCAAAATCTACATTAATAACAAAGATAAATAGTTTTTTTTAGTTTCCCTACAATTTAAAAAAGTGCAGTTAAAGAGTTTCTGAAATAAACGATTCAATTAGGCTACACTCAAAAAATTGGCAATTTCAACGATTACAACAAAAGTTAGTAGACAAGCTTCTCACTGATGCACCCTAGCTGTGACACGTGTACTCCATTCATCGCGCCCACTACTGTCCTACACAAGTTTTGTGCACAACCGAAATCATTTCATGACGTCACTAACACTCCACTATGGTTACATATGGTAGTTTTGCGAATAGAAAACGCTAATAATTTACGGTATTTAAAAAAAACTGGCTAAAAACCATTCGTAGTGTTTCATAATATACGGTATAAAATAGGCGTCGGAAGCAGGTGAGCTGCCCTGGCTGGTTCAATTGTTCATCTTTTACTATTTTTTATCAGCGGTCATTTATAAATTACCTTAAAATCTCTAACTTTCTCAAAGCATTTTAGAGCCCCTTAGTCAATACATTTTATTTTTTCAGTCCGGTCAATCTAAATTTTGTTTCGTCCCTTATGTTACAGTATGTATCGCGTCACCTTATAAAAGGTTAATAATTTATTATAAGAAACACCGCATAGATTTCGTGGACTATAATGGGTGGTAATCAAATCACCTGGTTAATCCAAAAATCTACATTTTCAAAATTACACCTATACAATAATTAAAATTTTTTATACTAAGTATTTTACCCAAAAAAAATTATTTTGACTTCATTTATAAAAAAAATATGTTTATTATAACAATTATTACAAATACATGTACAGTGTACTGTATTAAAATCTTTTATACGGTATAATTTTAAATTTTTTTTTTTTTGGAATATTTTATGACGAATTCTTATTTTTAATTACGTTAAGAATTACATGTATTTTTTTAGTATTATTGACTAGATCAGGTTAGATCCTCTGAAATATTGAAATATACTTAAATTAAAATGTTTAATAATAATTATTATTATTTCAATAAACTGTACGTAAAAGAAAAAACCTCCATCAAATACGCGGATCGGCACTAACATAGTGGAGTGAGTGAGAATGACTTTGGATATTAAGATTTCATATGACTTCAATGTGCAGGAAATAATATTATAAACGTTATGACGCCACAGAAAAATTATAAGTTATCGTATTACATGTAGGCTATTTGTTAAAAAAAAAAGTAAATTTTGCACTTTCTTCAAAAGTATTTATAATGTACCTAAACCATTTTCTAACCATCAATATTTAGAAGAAAGGAAGGGGGGTGGGGAGGGACTCGATTCACTCAAAATGTAATTACGCTTCCGGTCTCTTAAGTACTTAATCCGCCACTATGACGCCAAAAAATAAACTAAATTGTTTTAATGATATATTTTTTTTCTTTTCACCAGTTGTCAACTTTTCCAATAATTCGACATCTGTGATACAGTAGCGCAACCCCTATATTTACTATGCATATAATCGCAATAGTACTAAGTGTCCGAAATGTTACCCTACAACATCCGTCGGGTATTAAAAAAAAAAAACTATCAAAAATAAAAATTAAAAATCGTACCTACCATTTTACAGAGAAACTCTGAAAGTTTTTTGTGTATAAAAATAATTGTTTTATTAATTCAAAAAAATATATAATAAAGTTAAAAATGAAGTTTTTCAGAAAAGAAATTTCCTATGCTAAAATTTTTTTATGGAATATTAAAAATATTTAAAAAAAAAAAATAAAAAAAAATAGAACCAATAAAGTATACTAATAACGCTGGAATACTTTTCGTTAATACTCACTTAGGGGAAACAAATCCTTAGGTCTCGAATAAACTTTATTATTTTTTATTTAAATTTGCCCCAGAATTATAAAAGATAATTAAAGCATGATTTTCAAACTACATAAATTTTGGCGATATTAGTAGGCTACACATATTAATTTATAAAAACTTCACAGTTTTTCACTCGCAAAGTAAAAATTATGGCTTAACAAAGTTATAAACGTCTATGCAGCGCTTGAGGTTAAGTAATAAAACTTAGAAAGTTACGCGAGAATGCCAATATGTAAGCCATTGCCAAAGTTAAAAGGACAAGCAGCTGGCAACAAATTGTGTGTCGTTTTTAACAAAAGCTCGTTTTCAACCAATGTAGAAATAAGTTCGATGATGCTCAATAATCGATCAGCTCCTCAAACCAAAACAACTGCGATTCAATCACCATAAATCAATCGCATTTCATTACAAATGATTTTAAAGCGCCCATAAAAAAAACTGCCAAACGGTAAAAAATGAAATGCAAAGACGATTATTTCATAATATTTGCTGGAAAAGTTTTTGCATGCGTTAACGAAAAAATAAGTTTGTTTTGTTTAGAGTTCAGAGACCAGACTTAACGAGTACTGTACAGTCAAACCTCTACTTACGAACGGCTCTACTTACGCACAAATCGACTTACGAACAAAATTTTTAAGCAAATTA
>JAQGAY010002364.1:0-10686 GCA_034698085.1 Polydesmus angustus
TTGCAAGTACTGGCTATGGCTAAATGGGAAGAGATTGATCCGAAATTGATGGACCTTTACGGTAAATTTGACCGAAATTGTATGTCATCCGTTTTAGACTTGTTGCTGGAAGGCGGTGTTGAAAATGTGCCTCCTGTTGGTCCACAAGTGCCAGGGCTAATACGTACAGCTATGCTTATCACCGAAAGTGATCTCCACTCATTGGTAAGAAACAAGAACAACTACTGAAATATTTTTTTTAATGTTGTCTTTAACTACATTATTATTATTTTAAGATTGTTAAGATATGCGACTTATTAATTGTTATTGTTGCGTTTAGATTCGTTTTCTTCTGCAAATTCAAAATGATGCTGCCATCGAAAACTGGATCGACAAAAAGAGCATGCAAAAGATATTAGACTTTCTTCCAAAATCAGCCTTGAGTTTGTCCCATATCAATGGACATAACGCTACGGAAAGTTCTTGCAACGTCGTAAACTCACCGCAAACCCCAACTTTAAGTTCGAAGAAATCGTTACTAGGTAAAGTAGGGAAATCTAAAAACAAAAGTAACTCGACAATAGCTGACGATCACGGTCCAACCAATGGCCTTAGCCGAACAACTGACTCCGAAGAATCTTCTTTAAATACGTCTGCTTTAGAAATTGAAGAAGTTTTAGTTGTAACTTTAAATGTTATTTCTGAGAATCCAGGAATGCTTTCAGAATCGAAAGTTTTAGCAATGGAACAAGTGAAAAGAAAAATTCATTTGGATGCGAATGACGAAGACGTTTCTACTCAATCAGTCATAGGAGAAATGCAGGAGAAAAGAACTCGATTTTCACTCTCTCAGGATCAGGATTCAATCGGAAACACTAGTGATAATTTTGAAGCAATATCTGAAGCTGCTTCTAATCATTCGGTTTCATCATCTCTGGAACTGGAAAATGAGAACGAGAACGATAATCTATCAGATATGATTTCAGCCAACGTAAGGTACATTTACTTGCACTTAAGAGATTTTCTTATTTAACTAAATAATTTTTATGGACAAAGTTTAATTTTTTTTTTGATTTAGTGGACGTGGAACTCCTAATGTTAGTGGTAGAGATACCCCTTCATCTCAAGTAGGTGGAGATGAACGCGATGGCGACGGATCAGGAGCACCTCGGTTGGATCTTCCAGTTACTGCGCAAAAACAAAACAGAGAAGATATTAGTGATAAATTTGGAAAATTTGAAATAAAAAATTTAATTGGAGGTTTGTGTATTTAATCTAGATTTTATACTTATACAATCTTTTAAAGCAATATATTGTATTAATTTAGGGGACGAGACAATTTCTTTAGTAAGTGACACGTGGAGTACCGATGTATTGGCCAGTGATTCTGAAACTGTGGAACAAGCTGAACGGTCTCAAGAAGAGCAAAGATTTCGAAGAAATGTTATGGCTCCTAATCTTGGTCAGAATTTAGAATTTGCTGAAGGACTTTTAACAAATGCAAGAAATCGCGGCGTCACAACTCAAGATCTTGCCGAAACTGCCAGTGAAGCGTGGAGCACAGACGTATTAGCTTCCGATTCAGAACGTCTGCAGGACGTAGATACTGATGATACTGGCAGCATTGCTAGGTCAGACGATACGGCGAGCTTGTATCGTTCTGATGATATTCCTTCCCGAGTCGATGTTGTGATATCTAATTCTGATAGTAAAAGCTCTGACGCAGATGCTTTTGCGGGTGTAGATGTATGTGATCAAGGAGACACTAATGTAACTCCACGTGCATCTGGTAGTCATAGTCCTGTTGATGGACCTAATAACTCTGGTTCTTCTGCAAGCTGGATTCATACGTTGCATAGAACAGTTGGATTTAAACCTATTTCAGATTCTGAATTTGGCCAGCTCAATGGTGTTGAAAATGGACAACAGGTTGAAAGTGGTACTGTATTTAATAGGTTGTACTTAAAAAAATTTTAAAAAATTTATTTGTCGGTTTTAAAGGTGCATTTCGGGAGTTTAATGAGTTTGAGGAAAGTCAAAACCGTGCACGGTTCAATAATTCTAGATTTTCTGATAATTTAAATTATATGAACGGAAAAGCCGCTAACATTGCAAGTTTTTTTGATCCATTGGCTAATGGAAATTTTGCGAATTGGTATGTCATTTGTTTTTTTAACATTAGTGTTTGTTTTTAATGATTGATTTGGATTTTAGTTCAAACAATGAAGTATTAGGCGAAACCTACTTTCCTCTCAGTGACGATATCGACGGAACTAATGGTCAGAATCTAACTTTGACTCCCTCTCAATCAGCAGCATTTAATGATTCCTGTGACTTTGAAAAACTAAATTCAGCCTCCGAAAAACAAATTCCTAATTCATTTTCAGATTATAGCTTGATTTCTAACAATGGAACCCTAATTGCTAATAGTTCCTCCATGATTGTGGAAACTGATATTACCGAATTTCCTCTAACTATAAAGGAAGATCACGAATTTGAACAAATTAACGACGATGTTGGATGCAGCTATCGTGAATCTGGAGAAAGGAGCGGCGCCTCGTTTTCTACAAACGTGTTAAAATCAAACTTAAATGGCGGGAGGTCTACGCGTCCCAATATAACTGAAAGATCTCCTCCAATATTATTAAACTCATCTACCTCTTCAGTTAAATCAACTTGTCAGAGCGTGTCCAGTAGTACGGGAAGTTCTAATAGTAGCAATTGCAGTTTACCTAGCGAGTCGTCCAATATGAGAATCAATGGTTGTGTTAGTTTAGACGTGCAGCTAAACAGAGATGCAACAGATGGCAATGGAGAATCTGGTATGATGACAGAATCGCTTCCTCTTCCTACAGCTGCTTCCGGTGCTATTCCCAAGTCTATTAGTTTTGATAAAACTGCCGAAAAAGGAGACAAGGAATTGATGGACAATGACGATCCAAAAAATAAAAAAAGTTTTTTTAGAAGTTTAAAAATGTCGTTAAAACGGCCTAGTAAAAGAAATACTCGTTACCATGAAGAGAAAGGTATGTTTCTTTTTAAATAATACAATAATAACTACAATCTTGAACTTGAATTTTTGCTCATAGCTGGTTGTGACAATCAAAAAGATGACTTGACCTACAACACAAGAAAATTTCACAATGACATAGAGAAAGCTTCGCAGGGTATATACTATGACTTAAAAATGAAGAATTTGTTATGAAAGGTATTTTATTATATTTTAGAAAGCAGCGATGACATTTTAGCGAAATATAGACACAAATCCTCTTATCGGTCATCGTCAAGTTCTTCGGTCAACGATGGTTCTTTACGTGACAAAAGTTTACCCGTTTCGCCACCCATTGATGACAACGAAGAGGAAGTTTTGATATTAGGCCAGGATAACTTTGAAGAGTCTTATGCTTTTATTGATGCCAAAAGGAAACTGCGACTTGTTTTGAGCACCGCAGATGTGCAAACCGTACCATGGTTTGACAACTCTATTGCATTTAGAATGGATGGTTCATCCACCAAAAATGATAGCAAGTTAGTTGGATTTTTAAAAAAACAGTTAGCTGAAGCTATCAACTTGCAAGATCGCAGTCTTGCTGCTCAATTACACGAGACATTGCGATGTGTTAGCATTTTTGACAAAACAGGGTTAGTGATTAATTTTAATTTCTGATAATAGTTTTACGATGACTTACCTGTATAATTATTACCTGTATTAATATTTGCCGTAATTTTTTTGTTTAGATGCAACAAACTATTTAATTCTCTTCGGGAAGATTATAAAAATAGGCATCCGTATATAGCTTATCTAATTCAAAGTCGACAAAGTTTCCTATCTGCCCTTTCTCATCTTGAAAGATTAATGAAAAGAGTTGACCGGTAAAAATTGAAATAAATTTTTTAAAAAACTTAATTTGTGCTAAAATTGGTGTTATCATAGAGATAAGACTGTTTGCAATAAATATATGATTTCTGTCTGCGTGAGACTTTTTTTGGAAAAAGTTGAAAGATTAGTTCAAAGATTTATTGAAGAATTTCAAAATTTAACTGTCTCTGATGAAAAAGTAAGGGTTGTTTTGATTTATAAATACCGTTAACTATTATGACTTATAATTTACAAAAACGTTCTTGTAGACCGATTTTCTGGAGCAATTTTTACAGTTCCTGTATAAACAAATGGAGACTGATCCTATTTGGCAAGGTGCGAGTTCTTCACAATTAGATCAAGCTAAAGGTGCTATCGAACGTAGTATTATGGGAAAACTGTATGTAAATGCTTTATATCCCAATGGCGATGGAGACGTGCATAGAGATCAGTAAGCTTATATTTTTGTCATTTTGCATTATATTTACATACTGTAATTATTGCTTCTTTATTTTTTAGAGTGCTTAACGAACATATTCAAAAACTTTCTAATGTAATAACTCCTAACCACAAAGATTTGAGGATTTCGAAGGTAGATTTTGTTAAAACTTAATTATTTTAAAATTAATCATATGGGCGAACTAGTAATTTTTAATTTATTATGAACCTTTTGTAATTACGTTTATATTTTTTAGATTTACCATTATGAATGTCCTTGGCCTTCAGCGCAAGCTGAAATTAAAACTATTAATGCTTATAAGGCGAGTGTTGATGAACTAGTTATGTAAGTGCAATATTTATTTTATTTTCATTTGTTTTATTAGACTCCTGGTGACAAATTGCAGTGTGTTGTTCGATGTTGCACAACAATTATGAATTTATTAAGCATGGCAAATCAAAAATCTGTTCCAGCAGCAGATGACTTTATTCCAGTATTAGTATTTATAATTATAAAAGCGAATCCTACAAATCTTTTGTCCACGATACAATATGTAAACAGTTTTTATGAAAAACAGTTAAAAGGCGAAGATGAATATTGGTGGACGCAATTTTGCTCTGCCGTTGAATTTATCAAAACTATGGATTATACACTAAACTAACCTACGTTTAAAACTAAAATTTAAATAATTAAGGAACTACTATAACTCAGAACATTTTTTTTAAAAATTTATTTTATTTACAAATTAATATGCAAGCTGTTCATATTAATTATAAGCACAAAATTTGAGAATCACATTAAGTGGGATAAAACTAAAATTGCCAAAATATTTAAAATGGCTTCCATTAGCATCATTTTTCAATTTTGTTTTGCACTCATAAAAATATAATTTTATTTAATAGATTTTTAAATTTACTTTGTTCAGCATCAGGCTTGATCATGCTTTGCTTGACTTTTTTTATCTTCATGTTTTTGAAATGCTCACAGGCTTTTACTTAACGTTATCTTACTAAGCTATACTGTAATAATTATTATGTTTAACGCATTCAGCTTATTAATTGGCGTACTTTAAATGTAATTTTTTTAATCAAACGTTTAAAAGTGCCTACATTAGAAAACTATTTGAAACGCGCGGATTATGAGTAGCGTGTTTAATTTCTATGTTCGGATGCACTTTTATATTGTATTTTTCTGTATTTAATAATTTATATTCAAAAAAAAAGTTCTATGATTTAAAGTAACTTGTTTCTTTACTTAAGTACAAATTTCTAATTTTTTTTTTTGGAAATAATACAAGATACATTTTTTCCACGCAGTAATTTAGCTAGAAAGTTAAATCAATCGTAGTATTTATGTTTAGAGCATCATATAGTGTTTATTGCAGTTATTAGGACTACAAATACATGCATTGTAGTACTTTTCTGTATTTTGCTGAAATTAAATAACTACATTTTTTTTTATTAGTTTAATTCAAGTTTTAAGCTTTCTCTTAAATTAAAATTAATTTATTTTCTACATTTTTTTTATATTTACAATAGAAAGTTATAGAATCTGTATAAAATCTTGACGATATACATTAGTTCTAAAAATAGAAATAGAGAAATCAATAGTTATTAAAGTTTGAGTTGGGGAGAAACTTTCAATCACTGTTATGATTCCCTGATGTATTTGAATTTTTATATTAGTAATCGCTGCGTAATTCAAAATATACCAAAACGTAGATTATAAATTATCAAGAAAGAGCTCAATTACCGTCCCTTACTTAATAATTTTTAAATTGAGCACTTTAAAACTTATTATACTGGTTTTTTTTAAAATCACATTTCATTATAAATTTTTTTGAAATTTTATCACAGTTTTCCGATACATGTACAGTAATTTAAATGTCTAAAAGACGGTATCCAATCATTGCAGTGCTTTGCAAACTCATTGAAAACATCTGCGACATATGAATGGACCAATTTCTTTCTCTACCCCCTCTTTCGCTGCTTCCACTTTTTTGGCAGCTGGCTCTGAATAGATGAAAATGTGTCCGTTATTTAAGGGGTTTTAAAATTTTACTTTATGGAAGCGCGCGAGTCGATAATCCAGTTAGATGTTACGAGCATAATTAAACGCGGTGTTTGAATAGCTAAGATTTGTTTTAGGATTACTGCAATTTTTGCAATTACGCACTCAATAAATTTAAGTATGACGGAAAATACGATGAACGTAAAAAGGGATATAGATAGCGTGCTCGCTGACAGCGCAGGGAGTTTTATTATAATTAAAGAATCAATAAAAAATATTTTGGAGCAGCTCAAATTACAAGATATGAATATTTCATCAGAAAGTGTTTCCAACATCCATCAGTGCCAATCATTAACCAATCGAAGTTCAATAACTAGCGATTTAGGAGCTAGTATTTTAAATGAAAGCAACTCAGGAAAATATTCGGAAGTAAAGGTTGTGGACTTCAAAAACTGTTCTTCAGCTGATGCAAATAATTATTACGGTTACAAGTTTGATGAAAAGTGTTTAAATGCTGAAAATTCGGATACTTCTGATGATAGCTTTATTGGTCATGAGGAATTTCCTATTCAGCAATCTTACTTTTACGGGGGGAAAATATTAACTAATAACAAATGTTTGCCAAATCGTTTATTATCAACTTCCGACACCAGCGATGCAACTTCTTCCGATGAAGAAATGAAGCCGGATGGGAGTAAACATCGTGAGATCGGATTCGAAAGTAAAGAAAAGTTAAAAATTAGTGATAAGTTATGTTCTTCAAAAAAGTGTCAGTATTTTGTCAATCAATCGTGTAAATGTGCAGCTAAAAGCGGGATCAATGGCTCAGTTTCGGTGAAAAATTCGCCATTTAGAAAAAGGTACAAAGCTAGGAATGTATTCACGGGAAATGGTAAGTTTAAAATTTTATTTATCTATTTCTATTGAGATAAACCGTAAGAGGTTTACTAACTTTTTTTTTATTGAGTTTCATCTTAATTTTTTTTCAAGTTTAATTATAACGATAGTTTGTCATTTGGAGACAATTGCATTTCAGTAATAAGAAATTTTTTAATTATTTTAAGATTAAGTGCTTAAATTAGTTTAATAGGTCACTTTTTATTTTTTTTTTCTTTAACCTTCTTTAGTTTCGTACATGTAATAGTAGCAGCACGGCGTTGTACTGTAGATGGCATTGAAATAGAACAATGTTAAAAATAGCCTATTGAGACTATCGGATTAGCATTTAATTCTTTTCCATACAACTAGAGCCCCCTACACTGATACAACAATACTCTCACTTTTATCTATTGAAACATTGGATTATTAAGTTCGAATGAAAAAGTAATTTTTAGAGTATTTTCTTTTATAGAATTCTAATTTGAGCTTTTACTTTCGAAATGTACGCAGACGTGTCTGAGAGTTTAATGGATTTTGCTGTGGGAATATTTTTTAAAGCTATTCTGCAGTTGTTTAGATGTCAGGTTTTTTTTTCTCTCGACAATGACAATCAAACTCCCTTCATGACATACCCCCTATGGTGATAATAATGCAATCTGTGAATGCAATAACGTTTTTGTTGTAGAAACGATCGCGCAAAGACCTTGTATTGTCGATTTCAAAATCAATTCTAATGTAAATTTGAAAACCTTTTCATAATACAGTACTGTATAGCCCAAATATAATTATTATTTCAAACAAGCAAAATTCCGTTGGATAAGTTTTCATTCTCCATCTATTTACTTGTACAGTACTTGGTAGGCTATTCAGAAAACAGTTAAAACCATTAAATTAATGCAAGGAAGTGCCTATAAATTTTATTGGATAGATTTACTGTTTTTGTAGAAGGAATTGTTGGTTATTTAGAATTATTATTGAAGATTTAAAATATGAAACGCGTTGCAGATTTATCTTTCTTTTTATTAAAAAAAAAAATAATAACTACAGTATTAACATATAATTTAAATGTTGAAGTTAAATAATAATAGTACTGTAGCATAAATGTACACTTGCATGTGTTTATAATTTATTTTGGCATATAATTATTTTATAAGGACATCTGAAGTTAGCTATATACATTAACAGTGGCTTGATGACAGTACATAGTAAGTTTATAAATGAAATCAAATTTTTTTGTTTAAAATCGGTTAATTTTTTTCTAATGTTTCTAGTTCAGAAATGTAGGAAGTTAAAATGTAAATTGACCGATACAGCTAGTTCCTTTGTCAAGGTAAAATTAAATTATATAATTATTTTTTTAATAAACTATTGCATTTAAACTGATTTTTCAACTAAAGATCAAGGTTATACCAAAGCATCCCGAAGGTCTTGCGTTTCGAACTCAACGAATGCGTACAACGAATAATCCAAAATTTGATCAGAAATTTTCATTGTAAAATATCAAAACTTTTCTTACAAAATTTTGCTTGCAATAATGTATTGTATTTTTTAACCTTAGCGAGTTGAGTCCTATGATTATTAAGAAACGGCTTTATATTTCCGTGTGGCACAGGAATAATTTTGAAAGGTAAAAAAAAAGATTATTTATTATAATTATTTTCAAAATACGCGTAGACGCATGCAGCTGAAAGTAAAATAACTTTAAAAAGTTAAAGAATAAATAAATTAAATTGTTGGTGTCGGATTAGCGCATTTAAAAAAAATTAACAATGTCTGACAAACTTATTTTTTTTTACCGTAATTTTCTAGGTGTAATGAAAAATTGGGCTGCATGTCGTTTGGACTTAACAAGCTAGTCAACAAGGTGAGAACTAGAAATTGAAAAAAAAAATAATTATATTTTTATCTAAGTAATTTATTGCAATAAATAACTTATAGACAATTGAAGGCTGGTATTTTCTTCTTACGGATACAGTTGGAAAACAGAAGCATTTTGCAGTTACTAAATAGTTGGAATGAATGACAAAAAAGTTACAATAAAAAATCAGAACAATATGGTTAAACTGTACAAAAAATGTATTATTTTTTCCACACGTTAAAAATAATAATAAAAAAGTTTTTTTAAAAAAAATGATATACTGTACATTGTACTGTATTATTTTAAAAATGATCGTTTTTAAAATTATCACCCTAGAATTTTAATGTTATTATTGTACAACTGAAATGCCATACTGAAATGTGCGCTCGTTACGCCATCTGTCGTCAAGAAAGAAGACAAAGACGAAATCATCCGAGTGCATGTACTGCTGTCGAATTGAATTAATTGATATTTTGAAATGTCAAAATGAATAGTGTTATTTATTATTTAAAATGTGCTCGTGTATTTGAATCAGTCGCGCAATAATACAGTGAAAGATTAAAATCCCTGAAGCTGAATTGGACCAAGGAGATTGGACCGAAGACTGATCGACAATGACCGACGTACAAAGCCTTCATTACTTTCCTGGCGTCGGTAAGTTCCATTCCATTATTACTTAAGCACTGTAATACCAAGATACTATTCCTCATGTCTACAGTCTACTGATATAATATTGTTTATAATATGTGCGAATGATTCGTTCTATGCTAGTTCAGATTTTGATGAACTTTACATTATTACCATGTTGAGCGAAAATTGTTAAGTTATTGTTTGTTTTTTTTGCCGGGAAATCTTTTGATTGAACGCCGCGCAATGAACTTCAGTGATTTTACTCATGTCTTTTCGAAGGAAGTAAGGGAAATTTTTTTTTATTGCTGATTGTGTCTCGATATTTTTTACTCAGTGTTCAATTCACCACATCCAGGATACGGTTATTTTAAAATGACGAGGAGGTTTGTGTTAATCGCGCGCATGTTCGAATACAGTAGATGGAGTGAAAGAAAATTGGACAGTCATGGAGCCAAATGACAACCAGTTACGCCGTAATGATAATCTATTCGCAAAAGCTATTATACCGGTACATGTACTTGCTGCTTTCTATTGACTCGGTGGAATGACATCGAGTTTCAATGTATTCGACGTTAAGGCAGGATATTATTAAAATAACTTTCTGTGGAACAATTACTGAAAATTAGTTTCTGTGGGTCTGCGCGCGATGTACGCAAACATTTTGACAAAAATTGTTTCTTTAACAATATAAAATTTGTTATTGTAAATTCCATTTGCAGAAAATTTTGATGTTTTACAAATAAGTCAACAAACTGCATTAAAATACAGTTTGTAGATTTGAGAATTTTATTTAATTTAATGGGTACTGTATTTTAACAGAATGATGAAACTTTTACTAAGTTTATACCGTGTTTTCCCGAAAATACGACACTGTCTTATTATCTTTTTTATGCAAAAAAATGCATTAGGACTTATTTACGGGGTAGGGAGTATATTTCCCATAATATAATCTACTTTTTTTAAAATTTACAAAAATGCACATTTATTACCAGTAATGGGCCCCAGCGTAAAGGGGAGGCTAGTTTTTATCTC
>JAQGAY010002365.1:0-10684 GCA_034698085.1 Polydesmus angustus
TCGTTCTCTTGAATCGCACTATAACCGGGTTTTACTGTATTTGTGTTTCACTTCTGGCGTGCGTGTCAACCACACACACTCTTGTTTTAATAGACGACGGAAGTTGTAGTGTTACATTTCGGACACCCGGTATATTTTTTCTGACTAATAAACTTTTCGACACATTTTGATTAATGCTTATTATATAAGTTTGACTTTTATTGTTATTTTATTTTCTCCAATTAAAACACTCGCGTAATATTTACTTATTTATCGTCATAACAATTAGGGAACAAATATGCGTAAGGACCGTCGCATTCCTCGGAGGAATCATGTGAACCGCCTGGATAATAACCATTACCATTGCCACCGGGATAGTAACCATTGGGATTGCCACCGGGATAGTAACCAGGATTAAGGCCAATGGGATACCCTCCTCCTACTCCACCGGGAACTCCTCGCGGTTTAATGAGTCTCTTGCGGATGTTGTTATTCCTCGGATTTCTTCTGAAGATTAAAGCCTCCATTTTGTTGTTGCTCTTCTTTTCCGCCTCATCAATCGCACTCCTGATTTTTAATTCAAAAATTTTTAATTAATAAAGCGTATGTTTAATTAAGATAAAACGCTTCTTACACCCAAGCACAAAAAACAAAATGTTTTTTTTTTTAAAGAAAAATTCACAAATTTTTTTTAAGGAAAATAAAGTGTGACTTTTTTCCCAGTATTTTTTAGCAAAATATATACCGGTACACTTTTTTTAAAAGAAAATTCACATTTTTTTTTTTTGAGGAAAATTCCCCTTTTTTTTGGGGTAAATTCACATTTTCTTTCGAGGAAAATTCACATTTTCGAAAATTCACACATTTTTTTAAAGGAAATTCAAACAATTTTTTAAGGAAAGAAAAGTGTGATTATTTCAGATACCGGTATATTTAAAAAAAATTTACACATTTTTTAAAGAGAAAGTCACAAATTTTTTTAAGGAAAATACAAAAAAAAAAAAAAAAAAAAAAAAGAAAAGAAAAATTTAAGGAAAATACATAATTTTTTTTTTGAGGAATAAAAAGTGTGATTTTTTCAAAAAAACTTTTAAGGAAAATTCACAAATTTGTTTAAGAAAAATTCACACAATTTTAAAACGAAAATTCACAAATTTATTTTGAATGAATTTTCAAAAATTTGAAACGAGAAAACTAAGAAGTTGACACATTATTTTCAAACAAAATCGTGCTAATTTTGTTTGAAAATAAACAAAATTTTTCTCAGGAAATTAAAAAAAATTATTATATACCGTTAAATGTTTTTTTTTTTAAAAAAAACATTTCTAATAAAATGAGGACTTATTTTAAATTAAATGAAAATTTAAGTTTTTGTACAATATTATTAAAAGCGATCCCAAAAATGTAAGCAATAATTGAAATATTTTTAAAACTAATTTAGAAAGTGGTACTTAAAAGTGACTTACTGAGTGGAAATGCAGATAAAAACGGTCAAAACAACGAAAAAAATTAAGAACTTCATTTTGTTTTTTTGATAAATAAAAAATTCTTAGTTTGTTATTATTATTATTTCTGATATCGATCTCAATCGATTGATTTTTAACACAGTAGAAGTTGTTGTTGTTGAATGCTGAAATTGAGTGTGTATTTATACGTTTTTAGTCTGCATTCGTTTTTTACGTTGCGTTATACAATGTCAATTACGGTTAATTAATTCTCGCTTCCTACGCAACTATTAAATAATACGAGCACACTCCCCCGCTTAACGCTGCTCCGATTTACGCTGTTCCGTTTAACGCTCTTTTAGTAATAACGCGGTTTCTGGAATTTCCAAAAATTACGAAGTGTTATTGAGACTCCGGGTATTTTCGTAAATGGTCCCGTTTAACGCGGTTTCGTTTAGCGCTGCAACTTTTTGCCAGGCATTACCTACGTTAAGCGGGGTATTAGCGTAAATATTTATTGATCATTCGACGAATTTAATAGTAACGATCGATCGATCACTTCGTGATAAAAAGAGTGACGGAATTTGAAAAACCCCGAGGGAAAAACCATTCAATAATCATAATAGAAAAACCCAAACTTAACGGTATTATTCTTACATTAAAATTATTTAATTTTAAATGAAAAATTCAGTAAAATGTTAACTTCCTGTTAAGTGTGTTATTTTATTAGTGTGAGTGAGATGTTCCAAAATTTTTTTTTTCTAAAAAAAAAGGTTTTTAACAATATTATTATTGTTAAATGTTTTTGCTATAAATCGATTTTAACAAAAAATTTTGTTATCTTGTAATATTATTCTAATTAAGTCATAAGCACTAAGATGCCACTAAGCAAAAAAAAAAAAAGTTTAAACTAGAAACTCTATATTAAATTCGTTGTAATCTTTATTGAGTTTTTATAACAACATTTTTGATAAGTTCAAATAATATAGGGTGTTTGTTGGATTACGCAAGTTTTGAATTACGAATAAATCAGTTGAATTTTAATGAAAATTAATTGATTTTTTAATATTTACATTAATTGACAGCTCCCATTTAATAATATAAAATAATATTTTGAGAATAACCTCTACAACTGAGTCGGCACGTGTAAAAGTGCTCACACTCTCACTTTGACGGCTAGAGCTTTTGCGGACTTGCAGCCTGCACCTGCCGAATGCATCTCGGTACGGGCCGGCATCTACCGTAGGGCTAATGCAAATTTTGTTAAGCGCATTAATACGTGCCGACTCAGTTTTAGAGGTCATATTCCAGAAATTGTTTTTTATTATTAAATCGGAGGTGTCAATTGCTGTAAATATAGAAAAAATATTTCATTTTCATTAAAATTCGATTGATTTATTTATGCTTCAAAACTAGCGTCATCCAACGAAGACTCCATAGTTTCGTAATAAAAATGAAATCCATTTTAACTGAATTTTCTTATCTCATAATATTATTCTAGTTACGTCACAAACCTAAGGTGACACTAAGCAAAAAAAAAGCTTAACGTGCAAACTGTATATTAGATTTGTCGTAGTCTTTATTAATTTTTTATAACCGGTTAAAAAAACATTTTTGATAAAAAAAAGAAGTAATTTTAGGTGCCGAAATGAAAGAGAATGAAAATGCCAAGAAAATAAAATTATATAAATGAAAACGATTATTAAGTCGTTAATTAATTTTTCGGTAAAAATAATTTTTTTTTATTAGTGTTATAATTATGTATTTTTTTTACATCGTTATAAGCGTCAAAATTAACATTAATTCTTTTAAAACAATTTTCGTGTGTTTATCATAATTTTTTTTTAAAAAAAATCCGCAGTCAAATTTAAGTTTATGTTTTTGGTTAATTAATTGTTTTTTTCCTATTTAGTTTTTTCTTTAAATTTTAACAAAAAAATATAATTTTTTTGGTATAAATTTCAATATTTTTTTTTAATATACCGGTATATATTTTTTTGTTCATAATATAATATTATTTCGGTTATTTTTTAAAAAAAACTTAAATGTAACTTATTTTATGGTCCATTTTTTTAATCCATTTTAAACAATAAAAATAATACTGGGTAATAAGAAATACATGTAATCCTTAAAAAATTTGTATTATTATTATTATTATTTTGCTTATTTTATTAAAAAAAAGATAATTAAAAATGATTTAAAATCAATAACTTTTAATCCCGTAAAAACGCTTACAATTAAAATACAAAAATTAGAGTAATGTTTACATAAGTTATTATATTAACAATTTTGATTTTCATATTTTATTTGCCGTTATAATAATAGTATTCGTAAACGTATTCATGATTATTAACAAATCCAACTGGTGGAGATCTCTTCAGGCCGTTATTTCTATTTTTTGCCTTTCCATTCAAAATAAAACGTTTCATGGAATCCTCTTTGTTTTCGGGCTCACGAACCACACTCCTGTAATTTTATAGCAAAAAGTTTTTTTAAAAAAATATTTTTGTAAAAGTTTTTTTGTAATATTAGTTATTAGAATTTGTAATATTAGTTATTAGAATTTGTAATATTAGTTATTAGAATTTGTGATAATAGTTTTTAGAATTTGTGATAATAGTTATTAGAATTTGTAATATTAGTTATTAGAATTTGTAATATTAGTTATTAGAATTTGTAATATTAGTTATTAGAATTTGCAATACTGGTATTAGTTATTAGAATTTGTGATAATAGTTTTTAGAATTTGTGATAATAGTTATTAGAATTTGTAATATTAGTTACTAGAATTTGCAATATTAGTTATTAGAATTTGTAATATCAGTTATTAGAATTTGTAATATTAGTTATTAGAATTTGTAATATTAGTTATTAGAATTTCAAATATTAGTTATTAGAATTTGTAATATTAGTTATTCGAACTTGTAATTTTAGTTATTAGAATTTGTAATATTAGTTATTAGAATTTGTAATACTAGTTATTAGGATTTGTAATATTAGTTATTAGAATTTGTAATATTAGTTAATAGAATTTGTAATATTAGTTATTAGAATTTGTAATATTAGTTAATAGAATTTGTAAAATTAGTTATTAGAATTTGTAATATTAGTTAATAGAATTTGTAATATTAGTTATTAGAATTTGTAATATTAGTTATTAGAATTTGTAATATTAGTTATTAGAGAAATTATTCAAGTAATTCATTATTATTATATTATCGATTTTTAACAATTATTATTAATCTGGGACCAAGCACAATATTTTTTGATCCCTGACAATACAAAACATTTTTGGTGCTCTTTTCACTGTTTTAAAAATGAAATCTTTATTTTTAGAAAAAAAAAAAAAGAAACTTTTTTTAAAGACATTTATCTCACTCATTTTTTTTTTTTTTGGTTAAGACAAGTTACTAGTCTTTAATAGAATAAATTAATTTTTATTTTCAGGAAAATTAGAAAATTAAAAAAAGTTATTAAATCTGGTATTGATTAAAAATAAATTAAAAAAAAAAAAAATTGCTACCGGTATTAATTTACTATTATTTAGTTTAGTTTGAACTAATTTAGAAGATAGAAATAAAACCAAAAAATTAGAATTTGTCAATATTAATTTTAGTCCATTTTAAACTAATTTTGAAAGCAATAATATTACTAAATTACTATTACTTGTTCTATTTTTAACTAAATTAAAATAATCAAAGATTCTATTATTTATCAATATTAATTTTAGTCTCTTTTAAAACAAAATTTGTAATTCCAAAGTAATAAAAAAAAAAAAAACAACAAAAAATAAATACTAATTTTAAATCTATTTTTTTAGATGCAAAGGGAAAAAGACAAAATTAATATAAAACTAATGTATTAATATTTGGTCTATTTTTCACATATTTTGAAGATAAAAAGTGAAATAAAAATCAAAGTTCTTATTTAAACTTGTTTTGTAGATTTATAATGAAAAACCAAATTCTAATTTATTAATACTGTAGTTAGTCTAATTTTAAACTAATTTTGAAGATTGAAAGTGGAGAAAACAAAATTCAAAAAACTTTATATTTGCAAATTATTCGCCTTATAAAAAAAATTAATCTAGTTTTAAAAACTTTACACAAACAATTATTTGATTTTCTAACTATTTGCTTAAACTAGATTAATAGATTAGCAATAATAAAAAATGAGCTTACTGAGTGGAAAAAATGAAAAGCAGAGACAAAACGAGAAATGTGGCAAAAAACAAGAACTTCATTTTCTGATATTTTTAAAAAATACTTTTTTTGGCTTTTAAAAAATTAGATCAATGTGTTGGATATCGATCGATTGATTGAGGTTGTTGTTGCTGAAATGTGGAGCGCGCTCTGCGTGTATATATACACGTTTTATTCCGTACTTGTTTTTCTCCTTAGATAAACAACTTTTTTTTTTTGGTTTATTATTCCGTTTACTACGCACATTGAGGTTATTACGAAGCGGCTTTTTATGGACCGATCGATTCGGAGAAAAAGACTGAGTGACGTCAACGCCTCCTAAATTACACCGAAAAAATGGGAAAAACCTTAATGGGAAAACCAGATCGGAAAAACCGGATTTGTTGTTGTTATTCGTCTTGAAAATAATAAATTAATAAAAAAAATAGGCTAAAATATAACTTATAAGGAAAATAGCCTACATACCGGTATAAAATTTTTAGGAATGTTTTTTAGAAAATTATCTAATGTTTTTTAGAAAATTATCTAATTCTTTTAGGAAATCATCTTATGTTTTTAAGAAATTATCTAATTTTTTTAGGAAGTCATCTAATTTTTTTAAGGAAATAATCTAATTTTTTTAGGAAATTATTCAACTTTTTTAGGAAATTATCCAACTCTTTTAGGAAATTATCCAACTTTTTTAGGAAAGTATCCAACTTTTTTAGGAAATTATCTAATTTTTTTAGGAAATTATCTAATTTTTTTTAGGAGATTATCTAATTTTTTTAGGAAGTCATCTAATTTTTCTAGGAGATTATCTAATTTTTTTAGGAAATTATCTAATTTTTTTTAGGAGATTATCTAATTTTTTTAAGGAAATAATCTAATTTTTTTAGGAAATTATCCGACTTTTTTAGGAGATTATCTAATTTTTTTTTAGGAGATTATCTAATTTTTTTTAGGAAGTCATCTAATTTTTTTAGGAGACTATTTAGTTTTTTTTAGCAAATTATCTAATTTTTTTTAGGAAATTATCTAATTTTTTTTAGGAGATTATCTAATTTTTTTAGGAAGTCATCTAATTTTTTTGGGAGATTATCTAATTTTTTTAGGAAATTATCCAACTTTTTTAGGTACCGATAATTTTATAAATTTTTCAGTTAGCAGTAATTAACTAATTTCATAATTAATAACATCTCTGATCATCAATTTTTTTTTAATGTTACAAAATTTATAATATTATTACATAATTATCTCTTTATTTACTCTCCCTTTCCGAATGACGTCATTCGATCAACAATGTGTGTCGCATCTGTGAACTAAATTAACGTCCCTCATCGAGAACGAGGGATGTTCAAAATTTAGGGCAAAATGGGGGAACAAAAAAACTTAATATTTTTAATTCATGCTTCGTATTTAATCGCATTTTACAATTATTATTATTACTAAAATATATTTTAGAAAGACACGAATTCCAAAACAAAAATAAAAATAAATAAAGATCGACAAAATTAGTTAAAATTTCCATAAAAATTTTAACAATTTTGAGAAGTAACTATTAGGAACATTACATTATACACGGTGTCCGCAAATAAATGTACCCGACTGAATTCGTATTAAATCACCTTTTAATAATCAAAATAATTTAATGACTCGTAGATTTTTTATGCGTAAAAACGATTAATGTAAATCCTTAATCCTTAAAAGTTTCAAATTTGATTTTTTTTATGCCTAAAAAAATTGGAAGTTATTTTTTAAAAAAAATACTGTAGCCTATTAATATTATTATATGGTTTATTTAAAAAAAATGGCAATTAAAAATAATTTAAAATTGAATTTTAATTTCGTGAAACGTTTATAATAATTAACATACGAAAATTGAAATAATGTTCTTGGGATTAATATATTAATTTGGTTTTCTATTTTTATTTTACATTAGGCGGATTTGTTTTTGTTTTAACCGATATAGTTAAAAATGTTTCCATTTTCAAATTCGTAGCTTTCGTAGCTTTCATAGCTGCCATAATCATCATATCCATATCCTGGATCTTTCTTCAGGATATTATCTTTCTTCTGGATATTATTTTTTTTCTGGATATTATCTTTCTTCAGGATATTATCTTTCTTCTGGATATTATTTTTTTTCATGATATTATCTTTCTTCTGGATATAATCTTTCTTCTGGATATAATCTTTCTTCTGGATATTATCTTTCTTCTGGATATTATCTTTCATCAGGATATAATCTTTCTTTTGGATATTATCTTTCTTCAGGATTTTATCTTTCTTCTGGATATTATATTTTTTCCGGATATTATCTTTCTTCTGGATATAATCTTTTTTCAGGATGTTGTCTTTCTTCTGGACATCCATTTTATCCTCTGCCTTTTCACTCAAAATAGAACGTTCCATGGCGTCCCCATTATTTTCTGGCTCACGAATCACACTCCTGTAATTTTACAGCAAAAAATTAAGAAAAATATTAGTTGATATTAGTTATATTAGTTATTAAAAAAATTCCTAAAATACGACAGTTTGTTATTGTTATTAATAATATTAGTACACTGTACTGTTATTAGAGAAATTACTAAAATAGTTTATTATTTTTATGTTATTTTTTTTAAAAAAATTTATCTGGGCTTATGCATATAAATTTTTGACCCCTAAAAACACAAACTATTTTTGGCACTCTTCTATATTCCATCCTCCCCCTGTTCTCAAATTCATTTTTTTAAAAGAAAAGTAATTTACCGGTACTCATTTTTTTTTTTAAAAAAAGCTGTATTAAATTTGTGAAAAGTCACTAATCTGAATTGGAAAAAGTTACTAGTATTTTGCAGAATGAGTTAATATTTTTTTCTGAAAAATTTACTCAGAATTTCAAAATATTTTTTTTTTATTTTTAAATGTAGATATTTAATAACTAACTCACTTGAACTAATTTTGAAGATTAAAAGTAAAATAAAAAAACTTAAAAATTGCTATATTACTAATGTTAAGTATATTTTTAACTTAATTGTTTGATTAAAAATGCAAAAAAAAAAAAAAAGAAAATTTAAAAGAAATACTAATTTACTAATGTTAAGTTTGCTTGTAACATTTTTTTTTTTAGTTTCAAAGTGAAAAAAAATATAATAATTTAATAATTATTTTATATATTTTTAACTAATTTTGAAGACAAAAGTGAATTAAAAATCAAAAATTCTAATAAATTTTTTTTTAAATAATAAAAAGTTTAATAAAAACATTAATTTAGGTAAGTCTATTTTAAACTAATAATTTTTTAAAGATTCAAAGTGAAAAGCAAAATTCTAAAATCCTAATTTACCCATAGTTACTCTATTTTAAACTAGTTTTGTAGATTCATAATACAAATACCAAAAACACAGAAATAATTAATATTAAGTCTGCTTTAAAATAGTTTTGAAGATTCAAATTGGGGAAAACAAAATTATTCTAAACTATCAAATATTTTGACTCTAAAAGAAATTAATCTAGATTCTAGTTCTTCATAAAATTAATTACTTTCAAACTACTGTATTGCTTAAACTAGATAAATTATTATTAAAAAAATGAGCTTACTGAGTGGAGAGAGTGAAAAACAGGGACACAACGAGAAATGTGGCAAAAATTAAGAATTTCATTTTCTGATATTTTAAAAATACTTTTTTTTTTTTTGTTGGCTTTTACAACTTAGAATTAGATCGAAGTGTTGAATATTGATCGATTGATTGAGGTTGTTGTTGTTGCTGAAATGTGGAGCGCACTCCGCGTGTATATATACACGTTTTATTCCGCGCTCGTTTTTCTCCTTAGATAAACAACTCTTACAATTCGGTCTATTATTCTCTCTCCCACGCACATCGAAGCGGTTTTTGATCGATCGATCGATTCGGAGAAAATGAGTGAGTAACATCGATCACTCGGTGAAAATGGAAAAAACCTAAAAAGGAAAACCGAAATGGAAATACCCGAATTGTTGTTGTTATTCGCCTTGAAAAATATATACAAGTAATAATAATAAAAAAATACGCTAAATTATAGCTTATTAGAAAAAATTTTCTAACTTTTTTATGAAGTTATCTAATTTCTTTTAAGAAATGTGTCTAATTATTTTAGGAAAGTACCAGTACCGGTATCTATTTTTTTTTTTGTCAAATTATCCAATTTTTTTTTAAGAATTTACCCAATTTTTTTTAAGAAATTATCCAATTTTTTTTTTAGAAAAGTATCTAATTTTTTTTAAGGATATGATCAAATTTGTTTAGAAAGTACGATATCTAAGTTATTTTTTGTCTAATTATTTTTAAGAAACGTGTCTAATTGTTTTAGGAAAGTACCAGTACCGGTATCTATTTTTTTTTTGTCAAATTATTCAATTTTTTTAAAGAAATTATCCAACTTTTTTTTTAGAAAAGTATCTAATTTTTTTTAAGGTATGATCAAATTTGTTTAGAAAGTAGGATATCTTAATTGTTTAAGGAAAGTATACTAGTACAGTATCTAAAGTTTTTTTTTTTTTTTTTTTTTGTCAAATTATTTTAATTTCTTGTCTTATAAAATTATCAATTTTTTTAAGGAAAGTATCTAAGTTTTAATTGGAAACCATCTAATTTTTTTAAGAAAAATATCTTAATTTTTTTTTTTTTTTTGGCAAATTGTCTAATTTTTTTCAAGTACCAGTAATAAACTAATTTCTTAGTACAGTGAATAACATCTCTAATCTACCATAATTTTTTTTTATAATGTTACAAATTTTATAATTACCAGTATTATAAATACATGTATATCTTTTTATTTACTCTCTTTCTCCCTCGCTCGTTTCCGAATCAATTGAGGAAAAAATGATGTCATTTGGTCAGCGATGTGAGGGCAAAATGTGATATTATCAATGACTTTTTTTTTTGTAATTAATTAAAATGTGGACCAGTGGAACACACAAGATACAAATATATTGTACATCCGCTTATTTTGCTTTTATCTCGTTGTGCTTAATAATAATACGAGGGCTGACTGATAAGTAATGCCTCCACCTTAGTAATTTGCGTTTGGGTGGGACTATTTTCATAATTCAAA
>JAQGAY010002366.1:0-10682 GCA_034698085.1 Polydesmus angustus
ATTTAATTTTTGACTTAAATTCATTTAATTTTTGACTTAAATTCATTTAATTTTTGACTTAAATTCATTTAATTTTTGACTTAAATTCATTTAATTTTTAACTTAAATTCATTTAATTTTTGACTTAAATTCATTTAATTTTTTTGACTTAAATTCATTTAATTTTTTTACTTAAATTCATTTAATTTTTTGACTTAAATTCATTTAATTTTTAACTTAAATTCATTTAATTTTTTTGACTTAAATTCATTTAATTTTTTTACTTAAATTCATTTAATTTTTTGACTTAAATTCATTTAATTTTTTGGCTTAAATTCATTTAATTTTTTGACTTGACTCAAACTCGGTTTAATTTTTGACTTAAACCTTGTTTCACAAAAAAATGTAACTGCATTTGGTAAACAAAAAAAAAACTTAAAACTTTTGTTGTTACCCAAAAACTTTTCCTAATCCAGATTTATTCTCTAAATCTCGATTTAGACAGACCCAAATTTCGTTGCGAAACGTCTTTTCCCCTTTTTACCTAACGGTTTATTTCAGCTTAATACAACAACTGTAAGCGAAATTTCCATCTGGTTTTCGTCAAAAGATGGCGACGTGGCTTCATTTCGGTCAATATAATAAGCGTTGAGCCCGATTGTAATTGCGTTTTTATGTGCAAGCAAATTGCCGTAATGAAAATACAGACGTGGACCATACACACACACACACATGACAAAAAAAAAAAAAAAAAAAATGACCCGAAATTTGATTAACGCCTTGTTTTAGCTCGTGTGTTTACTCCCGACGGCGCATGCTCACTCCGCGCAAGAGCAGTAGTGGAACGAGAGAGAGAGAGAATTATGAAGAGTTAATTTAATGTGGGCGAATGGTTCCTCGCACGCGCGTTCCAAATTACAGCTGTTTGTTTTGGGGAGTGGGCTTGTGGGGGGTGTCCAGTGGCGCGCTCCTAGTTCCGGTCCTCTGATCACGTCATTGTCTACTTGCTTAATTGCACGCTGCGATAAACCCCCCGCGCCATTTTGTTTAGGGAGCGCTAATGGTTGCTTAGGTCACTCTCCGCGGTCAACACAATGTCGCCACTTCACTTTTTTTTCCCCATCTTTTTTTTTTAATGCTTATTTTTTTAGAAAGATTTTTTTACTCGTTTGATTGTGCCAGGACCACCTGTTGCTGGCATAATAGTCATCGGCAGTCCACTTTTTTTTATTTATTTGGGACATTTTCACTTAAAATAATTATTCCAATTTATGTTTTCGATTTTCAATTGGGTTCATAACGTTGATGATTTCGGTCATTTTTCTTTTAAAATGCCTGATTGAAAAAAAATGTAGCAATAAGCAAATACTGTACATGTAAGTATAGTGCATTTAATCGCAGTAGACTCCCGCAATAATGGCGCAATCGGACCCTCGCCATTAAGTGAATCACCATAAGCTGCAATGCATTTTTGGCGATAGCAGACATGCGTTTCTTTGCGCACATCACTGAAAAGAAGATGGAGTTTTAAGAGCGCCATTATTGCGAAACGAAATTTAACAAACGCCATTATTGCGGAAGTCTACTGTGCACATAAGCGTATTTTTGTGCAAAATGCGCACTTTATTGTAGTCCGTCATATCCGAAACTTATACACGGCGTCCGAAAAAAAAAAACCAAATCCAAATAAATTAATATTAAATATAGGGTGTTCGTTGGATGTCGATAGTTTTGAAGCATGAATAAATCAGTCGAATTTTAATGAAAATAAATTATTTATTTTAAATTTACATTAATTAATACCTTTCATTTAATAATAAAGATCAATTTTTAGAATATAACCTCTGCAACTGAGTCGGCACGTATTAATGCGCTCAAGAAAATTTGAGGAAATTTGCAGTAATCCTATAGAGCTGCAGACTAGAAGTCCGCAAAAGCTTTAACCGTCAAAGTGAGCGCGTGAGAGTGTTTACCCGTGCCGATTCACTTGTAGAAGTCATATTTCAAAAATTGTTTTTTATTAATAAATGAGAGGTGTTAATTAATATAAATAAAAAAAACATAATTCATTTTCATTAAAATTCGACTGATTTATTCATGTTTCAAAACTATCGGCATCCAACGAACACCCTATACTTTTAATAATTAAAATATTTTATTGACACATAGAAAACCTTTACTTTAATCAAAACTTTGAACCCAATAGAAAAGTTGAAAATTTACGCGCGCGCATCAAACATTCACTTAGTGAGTTTTTGTTTGCCCTGTATATAATCAACTAAACGGTGACATACGACGTTGTCAAAGTGTCCACTAAAAAAACATTACCTATTGGTCAATTGAGAGACTGCATCGATTAATCTTCCGCCGAGAGAAAGAGAGAGGGAGAGAAAGATCGATGCAGATTTTAACCCTCAAAACAAAAGTAAACTTTTTACTTAAGTGAGTGAGAGAGGGATGGAGTGAGTGAGTGAGTGAGAGTGAGATAGGGACGGTGGAGATTGGCGGGAAGGAAGGAGATTGCGGCGCGGAATAAGGAAAAAGAAACGGGCTTGATAAGAAGAGAAAATAAAAAATTGATTTAGTGGACTCTGTCCGAATTTATTTAAATGCGCATCTTGTTCTAATAGAATCAAATAGATAGAAAAAGAGTAATAGTACTTAAGAATAACTCTCTCTCCCCCTCCCAACACTCTCCAAAACCCGTGTGCTGCCGGAAATCCATCTACCGGTTCTGCACACGCAATTTATAATATTATTCGCAAAAAAATTTTCATTCAAAAATATTTGTTTATTAATTCAAAAGTTACGTCTGCTGTATGTAAAAAATAGCTTAAATTTTTTTAAAACCGCAAAAAAATTTTTTTTTAAATAGGAAGTAAAATAAATTTTTAAATATAATATTTTGATATAAATTTTACAAAATTAAATTTCTACAAAACATATTTTTAGTTTTGGTTAGCGACTTTTGAAAGCTTTCTATCAGCCAATTTTGATTTTATTTTTCAGTTTCAGTAGCAACGGTAGGGCTTATAGATTTAGTCGCATGATTTAACAAACGTGAAATCAGTTGAAAACCAATGATTAAAATAAATCTAGGTTATCTAGGGGCTATCAAAAAAAAAAAAAAAAAAAAAAAAACCCAGATTAACAAAAATAAAATTGCTTCTGACTTACAAAATGAGATTAAAATTTAAAGGAATTTTTCTCGTCTATCAAAAAACAAGATTAAATAAATCTAGATCTTTTGTTCTAATGGAACTAAATTAAAATGAAACTGGATCATCTTGACGATGAAAATTAGTTTCATATAAAATTAATCACGAAACTAGATTGACATAAAACCAGATTCGCATAATTGAAATAAACTAGACTCGCATGATACTAGTCACAAACCTACATTCGCATAAAATTAGTCGCAAACCTAAATTTACATAAAATTAGACTAGCATAAAGCTGGATTCGAATGAAACTGGTCACAAATCCAGATTCGAATGAATCTAGTCACAAACCAAGAATCACATAAAGCTAAATTGGCAAAAAACTAGAGCCACATAAAAACAGATTGGCATAAAACTAAATTCTCGTAAAGATAGATTCGCTTAAAACTAGATTTGCTTAAAGCTAGATTGGCATAAAACTAAATTTCCATAAAACTAGATTGGCATAAAACTAGAGCCACATAAAGCTAGACTGGCATAAAACTAGATTCGCTTTAAGCTAGATTGACATAAAACTAAATTCGCTTAAAGCTAGATTAACATAAAGCTAGATTTGCATAAAACTAGATTTGCATAAAACTAGATTTGCATAAAGCGAGATTGGCATAAAACTAGATTTGCATAAAGCTAAATTGGTATAAAACTAGATTGGCATAAAACTAGATTTGCATAAAGCTAGATTGGCATAAAACTAGATTTACATAAAGCTAAATTGACATAAAACTAGAGCCACATAAAGTTAGATTGACATAGAATTAGATTCGCATAAAGCTAGATTGACAAAACTAAATTCGTACAAAACTAGTCACAAAATTAGTTTCACATAAAACTGGTTATTTTTGACACTTAAAACTAGATCTACATAAAAATAAATATTCTACTCTTCTACCACTAGATTTAAATAAAAATAAACCTTGTTAACGATCACATAAAACTAAGATCTCGTGTCTCTTTGTTTCGATGGCCACAACATAAAATGTAATCAGCCGGCATAAACCTAGATCAGCGGTTGGATTATAAGTGAGCGTTCCGGGGCGCACCGGTGTTTCGGAGGAGCGCGTGAGAAACATCTTCTCGGCGTTTGAAGTGAAGAGAATGACAAGAGCAATCGATAATCCTCACATCGATCATTCATTTTTTTCTTCTCCCCGCCACTGGTAGGCCTATGAGTGCGTCTGCTATCTCTCGTTTTCATCTCAGCACGTCATCCGCAAAACCACTGACCACAACCAGCCACTCTCTCTCTCTCTCTCACTCACTCACTCACTCATTCCATCCATCGTTCATTTAACTTTCCGGTGGTAAAATCGTTCAATACTTTAGACACGTCCGCCTGGTACGGTAGGATGGCATAGGACTATAGGATGATCGCAGCCGACACTTAATCACTTATCGCTTCTTCTTCTTCTTCATTAACATTACACAAATACACGACACACACGCTTATTTGTCGTTTGAGGTTTCTCTTACGAACCACAACAAACAAACAAAAAAAAATTTACCCCGCTCAATATCAAAGCTCAATATTTACGCTTTAGTAAAATATGAATAAACGAGATTTAGTAATTTTTAGAATTTTTTTTTTGTCGCCAAAAAGAAAATTTGAGAACTTTTTATTCCAATTATAAGTGGCTGTTAATCCAACTTTAAGTGCTTTTCAATCAAATTTTAAGTCAATTTTCGAATTAATTCGATACAATTTCGAAAAATATTGATTTACATTCAAATAGATTTGCTTCAATTTTCGAAAAATTTGTTATCCAATTTCAAAATATTTGGCTTCAATTTAAAATAATTTTAATGTAGGCTACTCGCAATTCCATTTTTTTTTTAAAATAAATTTTAGATTTAATTTCGAATAGCTTCAAATTTCAAAATATATATTTTTTTACTTCAATTTCGAATAATTTTGATTCAATTTTAAATAATTTTAAATTTAATTTCGAATAGTTTTGCTTAAATTTCCAAAAAATTTTTGATTTAATTTCAAAATATTTGATTTCAATTTTCAATAATTTTGATTCAATTTTAAATATTGTTTGCTTCAATTTTACATACGGGGTAATAATTATTGTGATATAATTCAGATCAATTCAATTTCAAAAATTATTTTTTTTTTTCAATTCTATAAAATTTTTATTCATATTCCACTAATTCCACTAATTCCACTAATTTTGTTTCAAATTTAAAATTTCCAAATAACTTTCGTTTCAAATAATTTTTAAGAGAATTTATGATCATAATTTCAAAATTAAAATTTTTAATTCAATTTCCCAACAAATTTTAAATCCCAATATCAAAAATAAATCTAAAATTCAATCTAAAAAAATTACGCTTCAAATCAATTTCAAACAAAACTTTTAATACCAAATTTCAAAAATATCGGTATAATAATAATTTTCAAATTTTTCCAATAATTTTTTTAAAAAAAGTATGTATTATACTGTAAGCCTACGTATAGGCTTTTCTCCCGCAATAATTTCTCGAAAATTTCAAACTCGTAATTAATTCGCTAATTAACGTTAATTACCATTACCTACATTTTTACATTAAAAATATTATAAGAACCAACAAAAAAAAAACCCCTACTCTATTCATAAATTCAATAAAAAAAAAGTAATTAAATATTTTTCATCATAATATTAAACCCATAAAAGAAAAAAAAACCAATAATAAAATTACGGTATATTATAAAAAAAAACCTAATAATTTTCTCATACCCTAAAAATATTAAATTTTGTTCCTTTTTCAAATATGTTTTTAAAAATATTTACTTACTAAAAAAAAAAAAATTTCTTCGTGTGTGTCTATGTGTGTGTTTGTATGAAAGAGAATATAATAATATAAAAAGCTAACAGTAGAAAGAGTTAATGAAATTCTTGGGGTGTTTGGTAGCCTAAACACGCGCTACAATTCACTTTTACCGCAAAATCATAAACGAAAAAGACACACGAGCGAGAGAATAGTTCACGCGCAACACATAGAAAAACTATAAACGTCAATGTTCAACTTAAACTTACACAATAAAACCCTTTATAAATATTCGAAACATACGGCCTACATCTTATAAAATACATATATAGGCCTACACGTGTGTATGTGAGTAACGACGTTGAAGACACACAAAACCGCACAATTTTATACGCTCGTTTCGCGCATGTGCACAACCAATTTTTCACCTTCTCCCCCTTTGGATATTATGAAACGATAGAGTGAGAGAAAGAGAGAGAGAGAAAAGTGAAATAATGCGATTTTCAAAATGGCGACACCTGTCGAAAATTGACGCCATAAAACTCCATTAACTTTCATTAGTCGTCCGCATTTATTATTATCGCTTTCTATATACTGTACACACACGTATAGACAGCGAGTGCGCGTGCGTAGTGAAGGTATAGAAAATATGAGATTAACTTCGATCCCCCTATACTACCCTATACACTCTTCATATTTTAAATTATTACAATGTTCGGCGCATAAAAATCATGGCGGGAGAAACAGCGGTGGCGGCGGCGACGACGACGGAGGGCGTCATATTTGACACGGGAAATTTCGTCCTAATAAACAAATTCCCTTACTTACACAAAAAGCTCTTTTTATTTTTATTTTTCGGTGTTTATGTATTATGTATATATAAATTCGATTTGATTGATAAGCTTTATGGGAATAATATAAAAGTTAAACGTAATAAAATCACTTTTTTTTTTTTCGTTTTTCGTTTTTCCATAATATTTTATTAAGATGAAATATTGCGAGAAATAAACGTGGCGCTTCATAGAATTTTTTTTTGTTGTTGGGGATTTTGTAATAATATTTCGCAAAAATTTTCATTCGGATTAATTTCCACGATTTTCTCTAATATAGGGTATTCGTTGGATAATGTTATGTTTTGAAACATAAATAAATCAGTCCAATTTTAATGAAAATGAATTATTTTTTTTTAATTTACATTAATTAACACTTCCCCATTAATAATAAAAAACAATTTTTAAAATATTACCTCTACAACTGAGTCGGCACGTGTTAATGCGCTCATGGAAATTTCTATTAATCCTATGGTAGATGCCGTTAAAGTGAGCACGTGCTGCCAGATTTAAGCTGTGCATAATTTTTAATACACGTGCCGACTCAGTTGTAGAGGTCGTATTCTAAAAATTATTTTTTATTATTATAGGGGAAGGGTTAATTAATGTAAATTTAAAATAAATAATTCATTTTCATTAAAATTCGACTGATTTTTTTTATGTTTCAAAACATAGCGCCATCCAACAAATACCCTATAAAACTGTGTAAATAAATTTCCAATGAAAAGGTTAAGGAACACTCTGTAATCATCATAATACTATGTATTCTTAAAATAAAATTAGAATAATAATAATAATTTTTTGAGCGTATTAGTAAGATATCAACAACACGCGAAACACAATAATTAATAATAATTGTGTGTAATAACAGCGTTTAAATTACCGTCAAAAGAATTGTTGTTAATTCTCCGCGAAACAAAATGTACATTAACAATGAAAAATAATACTTCCCATTATTCGAATAATAAAAATAACAATAAAAAACACCAGATTTTTATAGCCTACCCTGGAATCAACACCAAAACCCTGAAATTACACACAAACACATTTATGCAAATCTATTTAGATATTTAAATGCGAGTTATAACCCTCGAAGCGTCGTTAGTAAACAATCAACCTCATTCAATCACTTAGATAAAAATTAATTACGGTAATTGTTTTTCAAAAAAAAAAACCAACTAACTGAATTAGTACTAAATCCTTTTAATAATTCAAATATAAGGTGTTCGTTGGGTTCGTTTATGTTTGGAAATAAATAAATCAGTCAAATTTTAATGAAAATAAATTTTTTTAAATTTACATTAATTAAAACTTCCCCATTAATAATGAAAATTTTTTTTTTAGAATATGACCTCTACAACTGAGCCGGCACGTGTTAATGCGCTCAAGGAAATTTCTATTAATCCTATGGTAGATGCCGTTAAAGTGAGCAGTGCTGCCAGATTTAAGCTGTGCATAATTAAAAATACACCAGTGAGAGTTTTATTGAAAATTTTGATGAGCGCATTACCACGTACCGACTCAGTTGTAGAGGTCATATTCAAAATTTTTTTTATTATTATTAATGGGGAAGTGTTAATTAATGTAATTTTTTTTAAAAAAAATTCATTTTCATTAAAATTCGACTGATTTATTTATGTTTCAAAACATAACGCCATCCAACGAACATATTTCAATGACATATAGAAAAATTAACTTTGAAGACTTTTTTTAAACATTGAATTGTTCTATTCTGTGTTTAAAATATCTACTTCCGGCTTCAACACAAGCAAATATACCCACTCACTATGTTACATTGCATTATTTCATAAACAACCGCGTCATCGAAATCGTCTTATGTCTGTGTCATGATCCATTGGCGCACTTCTTCAAGATCCCAGACTTAAATTAGGAAAACTATAAATTATGGGGTGCGATGCAAGAAAATATTTACGAAGCAAGGACATGTGTCAGTCAAATTTTTAGATCATTAAAAAAATTGAATATTAATTCAGTTGGGTGCACTTTTTTTACGTACACCGTGTATAAAACTACCGTATTATTATCCTCATAAATTCACCGATAAAAATTCTCCTCCAAATACTGTTGGTGAACGTGGAATAAATTAACACGTGTTCCATAACCATAATAATAATATCCGAAACGGAACGAGAAAGAAAGAAAGCAAATTGACGCATGCGTATAATGGTAGGTTGAAAGCGGCGAAAGAGTTGACACGTGAATTGCTTATAAAAATTGACATTTATCAAATTTGCTTAAATTTCGCCGCTTCGAGATTTCGGAAATGTAAACGAAGTCAAAAGCTCCGAAATTACTCCCGCCGCACGCGCCACGTGATGCGCACGTGAGATTCCTCTTCCTCCTATAATACTCGGTACGGTTTAATATTATGTAATATAAAAGTGACGTGTCCTGGCAGCCACGGTCGACCATAAGGAAAATTGATCACGGAAGATCATATTCCCCGCGGAACTTCACCTCCTCTCTTTTCCCGCCATTCCCTTAATGCAAACTTGATTGGCTGTTAGGGGGTGGGGAGGGTTAAGGGGCTCGGGGTTGGGTGGGAACGTGTCTTAGATGACAAAATCCTCACTTCGCAACTTTTACTGAAGAAAAAAATATACTTCCGGTTGGTAGTTTATTTTTTATATACCGGTAATGTACCGAGAAAACGGGAATAATGGGTCATTACGGAACTTGGCAAATTTTGAAGAATGAATAAATAAGCCAAAATTTTAACGAAAATGCATTATTTTTTTATATTTACTTTTATCGACATCACATATTTAATAATAAAAATAATTTTTGGAACGTGACCTCTATAACTTAGTCGGCACGTGTTAATGCGCTCAAGGAAATTTGAAGAAATTTGCATTAATCCTATGATAGATGCCGCCACGTGCCGAGATTCAGTCGGCAGGTGCAGACTGGAAGTCCGTAAAAGTTTTAGCCGTCAAAGTAAGCGTGTGAGCACGTTTACACGTGCCGACTCAGTTGTAAAAGCCATATTCTAGAAATTGTTTTTTATTATTAAATGTGTGATGTCGATAAATGTAAATATAAAAAAAATAATGCATTTTCGTTAAATTTTGACTGATTTATTCATTTTTAAAAATTTGCTAAGTTCCGTAATGATCCTATATTAAAATAATTAATAGAGTAGATATTCGTTCAATTTATAATTTAATTACACATCCTAAATTTTTTTAAATAAAAAAAAAAAAAAAGGCAATAACTTTGTGCTAATAATGAGTAAACACATTTTTAATTTGAAAAGTGAGAAAAAGGTCGATCAAGGCATCGTTCAAATAAAATAATCGGAACTTGTCCAATGAAAGAGCAAAAACTAGTTTATAAAAAAGCAAAAAACACATTCCAAATTTAATAGAGCAAAAATTCGATCAAAAAAGAGCACAAACAGTCAAATAAAAAAAGTAAAAATTCATCAAAGAAAAATAAAGCGTAATCAATAGAACAAAAACTTGATAAAAAAAGATTTAAAACTCGATAAAAAAAAGCAAAAACTCGATCAAAAAAGTAAAAGTTCGATTAAAAAAAAGCAAAAACTTGATCAAAAAAAGTAAAAACTTAATCAAAAAAAGAGCAAAAACTACATCAAAAAAGAACAAAAACTCGAATAAAAAACGTAAAAACTCAAAGAAAAATAAAAGCTTAATCACAAGAACAAAAACTTGATTAAATAAAAAAGAGCAAAAACTCGATCAAAAAAATTATAAACTTGATCAAAGAAGAGTAAAAACTCAGTAAAAAAAATAAAAACTAAATCAAAGAAGAGTAATACTCAATCAAAAAAGTAAAAACTAAATCAAAAAAGTAAAAACTAAATCAAAAAAGTAAAAACTAAATCAAAAAAGTAAAAACTAAATCAAAAAAGTAAAAA
>JAQGAY010002367.1:0-10680 GCA_034698085.1 Polydesmus angustus
TGCCTTCATCTTCTCTTCACATCCTTCTGCCTTCATCTCTAATTTACATCCTTCTGCCTTCATCTTCTCTCTCCATCCATCTGCCTTCATCTTCTCTCTCCATCCTTCTGCCTGCTGCTGCAGTTCCTCTCTTTCTAAATTGATACCATACACGTAATTGAAAACGTTTAAGATGGGTTTAACAGCGTCGAAAAGATTTCCTTCCACCATCTTCCCTAATTAATTTTTTTGCAGCTGCAGACCTCAACTTTCACTCGTCAAATAACGTTGCAAATTCGTATAAAATGTTGATGTTGCGTTTCGTGTTGCTAACAACATACAACATTTTTCATATTAGTTACTACATGGATTATTGAAATCGAAACGTACATCCTGCGCATGAAAAACTTGTTTTTAAAAGCTCCTTTCATCTGCTTTTTGGCTTACAGTTTTATGTCAACACGTGTAAGGCTTTGAATGGAAAGGAAATGTTTTTTCTTTCAAATGGAAGAAAAATTTTCAAAGCGTGTTTTCGCTGTTTTCGTATATATTTCCGTGTTTATCAAAAAACATTTTACGTCGGTTGCTGCGGAAATATCAATATAATTTTTTTCGCTAGCGTTTTATGAATGCAGCGAATGTAAATAAGCAAAATATTTTTTTACGATATTTTCTCCGCTTTCAAAAAAATGTTTTTCGACGTAAAAAATCGTTATCTTTTTATTTCTGGAGTCGGAGTTGTCATGATAGTTCCATCAATTACCCAATACCAACACGCACGCCTTGCCATATATACAGGGTGTATATGCGTTTATATACAGGGTGTTAAAATAGTGGGTATTTGTAAATTTACGTAGAGTGATTTATCAATAAAAAAAATGCAATTACTAATATATCTTTTTTTTTTTTTTTTTTTATTTAGTGATAAATATTATTCTTTTATAAACAAGCTTAATTTATTTGAAAATTATTATGTCTCTGTAGTGTTGTATTCAATAATAATTTAAACACAAATTTTTTTTAACAGTTCTGCAATGCTTTATTAAACGGTAAAATTGCGTAGTTTTAATATTATAAGACATTCAACCGGAACCAGAAAAAAAATTCATTCTGTGACAAAACCCCTGGTAAAATTTTATATAGTGATGGTAAGAATGGAACACACTGTACGGTGCGTTATTAATATTTTATAAGGTATTTTTATAATATTCGTTACATTTATAATTTTCGTAATAATTTTGTAAATGGCGTAAACGAAATTAAGTGCAATTTTAAAAATAATTATAGTAATAAAGAAAATAACTTTAAACGGGATAAGCTAATTTTCCACGTTCTTATGCCTAAATCTAATGCTTAGGCCTATCAAGCATCCGCTTCTAACGTGTGTTTTTTTTTTAATTACGGAGTTTGATAGAAACGAATAAATAAGTCAAATTTTAATGAAAATGAATAATTTTTTGATATTTACATTCAACAACAACTCCGATTTAACAATGAAAAATAACATCTGGCATGTGACCTCCTTCACTGAGTCGGCACGTGTTAACTCGATTATTAATATTTTCAATAACTTTCTCATAGGCGTAATTATTGCGAACATTCAAGCAAACACGTGCAAGAGAGTTATTAGAAATTTCGTTAAACGAATTAACATGTGCCGACTCAGTAGAGGAGGTTACATGCCAGATGTTCTTTCTCATTGTTAAATCGGGGATGTTTTTGTAACTAAATATTAAAAAATTTATTTACTTTCATTAAAATTTGACTTCTTTATTCGTTTTCATCAAACTCCGTAAAAACACTGTAGAATTCATCCGCGCAAAAATAAGTTCATAAGTACTCACTCGAACGTCATAAGCATTAGACTTAAGCATAAGAACGAAGTGTAAAGCTTAACCGATATTAGTGCATCTCTCGTTTTCAACTGACCACTAGCGTTGCAATAACTTTTCCCTAAAAAAGTTTAAGCAGAAAATAACGAGAATAATCACAAAATCGTCCGAACTCGGTGGTCCAATAGCCAAAGTGTTGCTCATGTCGTAGATCTCGAGGAAAATCTCAATTTTAATAGTAAATAATAACAATTATCAATTAATAAAACTACAAATTTAAAATTAAATAATAGAAAAACTTTTTTTACAGCTAAAAAGTCAAATCCATCGACGGGTGAACCGGAAATGGTAAAAGAATCTGCATTTAATAATTCGTGACCAATTTCTTCGCACATTCTAAAACGTTTCTAATTAAGAAAAAAAAAACATTAATAATTTATTATTATTTTTTTTTTTTGGTATTGTTAATAACCGTGTGTTTTTAAAACTACGCAACTTTTAAAAAGCGAAAAAACAAGTCAAACTTTAAGGAAAATAAATTAATTTTTTAATATTTACATACAACAACACCTCCGATTTAATATTAAAAAAACAAATTTTTATATTATGACCTCTACAACTGAATCGGCACACGTAAACCTGCTCAGGCGCTCACTTTGACGGCTAAAACTTTTTGCGGACTTCCAGCTTACACCTGCCGACTGCATCTCGGCATGTGCAGGGATCTACCATAAGATTAACGGAAATTTCCTCAAATTTCCTTGAGCGCATTATTACGGGCCGACTCAGTTGTAGAGGTCATATTCTAAAAATAGTTTTATTATTATAAAATCGGAGTTGTTGTTGTATGTAAATATTAAAAAATTATTTCATTTTCATTAAAATTTGACTTGTTTATTCGCTTTTTAAAAGCTTCGTATATTTACGTACACACGTTATTAATAATTTATTAACCTTCGTTAAATAGCATCGTAAATGTCCAGCATTAAGTGACAACCATTTGTCTTCTTCCGCTTGACAGTCCATCAGAAATGTACACATCGAACCAGTCTAAAAAAAAAAATTTGTTAAATATTTTTAAAAATTAGTTTTAGGAGATTATAATTTTTTTTATACTAGGTGTATTTAAAAAGTAAGTTTCCCTCATCGAGAAAAACCAAAATAATAGTGACAAAATTACAAACTAAATTTTTTTATTTTTGTGTAGGCCTACTATTAAACTAGATACACTGTAATTTTTACCATTTTCTGAGCATTTCTGGTACCTTTTTAACAATTTTTTTAATTTTTTTTTTCAAATTTTTTTTTTTTTTAATTTTTTTCCAGTGTTTTTCAAAACTTTTTTTTATCAATTTTTTTAAAAATTTTATTTTAATTTTATTTAAAATTTTATTTGAAAAAAAAAAAAAAATAATAATCGGCGAAAATCGGCGGCAGAGAAAGAGAGGAAAATCAGAGGGAATCAAAAAGCTGTTTTTTAGGTACCGGAAATGCTCAGAAAGGGGTAAAAATAATTACAGTGTATCTAGTTTAACAGTAAACAAAAGTACAAAAAATTTATTTTGTAATTTTGTCATTATTATTTTGTTTTTTATTGATAAGGGAAACTTAGTAATAATTAATTAAATAACTAACCATTTCATTGGCTAAAGGAGCAACTTTTAAGAAGACCAAAATAAACGAAAAATATTGAAAATAAAAAATCCCAAATATAATAAGCTCTTCATTCGAAAATTCAGAATCGCTTTTTCGCATATTATTAACGAGTTCAGCCATCAAAATCACGATTATCAACTTCATAGCGGACATGAGTTCGGACAGAAGAGCGTCGGTCATCGAAGCCATTTCCTTAAGCCTCGCCAATTCCCTCAACATCTTCTCCGCCGCTTTCGCTCGTCTCACGGCCGACTTCGCTCTTCCCATCTCCCGGATGACGTCACACAGATGCGCCGAGCAGAACAAAGCCACGACGCAGAGGAGAGCAGAGACGAGCATTGGAAACATGAAGAACGAAAAGTTGACGAAGCCGACGCAGAACTGCACTACGAGCCGAGGAATTAACATGGACATCGCGTCTCCTACATAAAGCTCTCGTAAACCGGAAAACATGATAATGAGCAGAATTAAGTTCATGAAAGCCAAGAAAAGGACGAGAAGCACGTAGTACTTTTTAATGGCCTTACGACCGGATCTTCCCACCGGAATCGATTTTAAGCGCCGGAGATGCGTTTTCATCCGAGTTGCGTCGAAAATGACGTAGTAGGCGTAAACACTGGTAAAAGTGGATAAGTAGAAGCTGAGCTTAAACGCGGAATTGTGTTGCGCTGAATGAACGGAATAAGTCTTTTTGTAGTTTAAGGTTATTAAGGTTGCGGCGGAGAAGAGGACGTAATAGCCGGCGATGAAACCGAAGCTCCAGCGGCACAGCTTCTCTCTCCATCCTTCTGTCTGTAGTGGCTCGCGTTCCATATTAATACCGTACACGTAATTGAATACTTTTAAGATGGGTTTAACAGCGACGAAAAGATTTCCTTCCGCCATCTTTACCAATTTAATTTTATTTTTGAAGTGCAACTTGTATAGCCTTGTTTACATTCAATAGGCACGTGACATGGAATTTGGATGGGAGTCAATTGCTCTGACTAACCGGAACCGACCCCCAAAAAACGACAGTAAAAACCCGACACCAAAAAACCGACAGTAAAAAACCGACACCAAAAAAGCGATGCGGAAGTGATGCAATGCAAAAACAATCTAAAGGCGCGCCAAATAAATATTTAAAATTTGAAATGCGCGAAATAAAATTCTAAATTCGCACGAAATAAATAATTTAAAATTGCTCTAAATAAAAAAAAATAATTTAAAATTGCGCGAATTAAAAAAAATAATTTAAAATTGCTCTAAAGAAAAAAAAATAATTTAAAATTGCGCGAATTAAAAAAAAAATAATTTAAAATTGCTCTAAATAAAAAAAAATAATTTAAAATTGCGCTAAATAAAAAAAAATAATATTTTAAAATGACATACTCGTATTTTCTAATTTTCTCTTTTTAACGTTCTTCTTAATGTTCTCTCGTCAAATACGATTTGGAAATTCGTATCTTTTGATCTTAAATTTCGGTTGCTAACAACATAGACATTTTTTGTGTTAGTTACTACATCGATTAATAAAATCGATACGTACATCTTTCATGAAAAACATGTTTTTAAAAGCCTCTTTTCATTTGCTTTTTGGCTTTTAGTTTTATGTCAACACGTTTTAGGTTTTGAATGGGAAAAAGCACTTTACCGTTTTTTTTTCAAATAGAAGGAAAATTTTCTAAAACGTTTTCGCAGTCGTATAATTATATTTCCGTGTTTATCAAAAACATGTTGCTGCGGTAATATCGATATAATTTTTTTTTCCATAACGTTTATAAATGCAGCGAATGTAAATAAGAATATTTTTCATATATTTTTTTTCTAGGATATTTTCTCCGCTTTTTAAAAAAATGTTTTTTATCGTAAAAATCGTTAAGTTTTACTCCTTCATTCAAGAGTTGTCATGACAGTTTTATCGATTACCCTATATCTACCTACACGCAAGCCTTGACATTTGCATTGAATACTCGCCAAAAACTTTCATATACATGGTGTATGAAACTTTAGTAGTTAAAAATTTGCTAGTGGATAACTTTCTTTAAAAAAATTAATGTATAAGGGTGTTCGTTGGATGACGCTAGTTTTAAAACATGAGTAAATCAGTCAAATTTTAACGAAAATGAATTTTTTTTTTATATATTTACATTAATTAACACTTCCCATTTAATAGTAAAAAACAATGGTTGGAATATGACCTCTACAACTGAGTCGGCAAGTTCGAATGCGCTCTAAGGAAATTTGCATTAATCCTATATGGTAGATGCCGGCACGTGCGGAGATGCAGTCGGCAGGTGCAGGTTAAGTCCCCGCAAAAGATTTAGCCGTTACAGTGACCACGTTTACATGTGCCAACTCAGTTGTACAGGTCAAATTTTAAAAATTAATTTTTTATTATTAAATGGGAGGTGTTAATTAATGTAAATACTAAAAAAATAATTAATTTCCATCAAAAGTCGACGGATTTATTCTAATTTCAAAACTAGCGTCATCCAACGAACACCCTAAATTAGATTTAAAAAAAAAAAAGTCTTAAGCGTGATAACTTTCAATTACAAAACTTTATCCTCATTTTATGTTGCTAAGGCTTGTTCAATTTGAAAAAAGGTAATTATTATATAAAAATGTGAAAGTAATTATTAATTATTTTTAAAAAATGCGAACAGATTTCGTAAAAGTTATTGTTGAAAATTTATTTTCTAGAAGCTACTTCTACTTTAAAATAAAAAAGTTGTTTACTTATGTTTTTAAGCTGTGTTTACATATTATACGCAAATAAAATAATTAGTTTGCGGAAATGCGTTTTTCACAGACCGGAAACAGATTATAATCGCATTTCGAAACGTCCCACAAATGCTGTGGTTGAACATCTCGTAAATTGAAATTGACGCAGGGATAATCAGCGGGGATCTTGTTCAGATCTAGGCCGCCAGTGTACGCTCCCAGCGCACTTCCGTCCTCCCACTCAAACTTCCGGTCGCTGGCTGGGCTGCGCAAACCCAACCACGCTCCCGAAGAGCCGCCGTAAGAGTTACGTAGCTCTCGGGATAAATACTCCGCTCTCTCCTGGTCCTTCGGCTGGGCCAGGGACATGCCTTCCCCGGCACACCTCTCCTTGGCCACCTCCCAGGAGGCGAACAGGTTGTGCACGAAGTACACGGTGTCCTCTCTCAAGAAACAATTTCCGGTATCATTCTGAAAGCAACTTAAATCTACGCAAACATTTTCTCATTTGTTTTTAATATTATTTAATTAAAATCATGTTATGGTTTACTTTGGCATTTGTCTCCGCTCCAGATGATAGGACAATCGTTGCACCGGAAATCACTGCCGTTGGATATCGACTCGCAACTGCCGCCGTTCACGCAGGGGTCGGGGTCACACGCGTTAAAACTCTTATATATATAAATTAATAGATTTTAGTTTCAACTTTTTTAAACATTATAAAATTTACCACTAGATATCGAGTTGAATAAAAATAAAAAATAAATTCAAAGAAATGAGAGTCAAAGCAAGGTCTTAAAATGACCAGATTTAATAGGAAAATATTTAACTGCAATAGGATTCAAAGTGAAAAGTTGCGAAGTAAAAAAAAATAATAAAAAAATGCAAATAATTTTTGAAAAAATGCAAATTGAAAAAATGCAAAATAAAAAGCAAAAAGATGCAAAATGAAATTATGCAAAGCAAAAAGTAAAAATATACAAAGTAAAAATATGCAAAGCCAAAAAATGCAAATTGAAAAAAATACAAAATAAAAAAATGCAAATAATTTTTGAAAAAATGCAAATAATTTTTGAAAAAATGCAAATAATTTTTGAAAAAATGAAAAATAAAAAGCAAAAATATGCAAAATAAAATTATGCAAAGCAAAAAGTAAAAATATACAAAGTAAAAAGATGCAAATTAAAAAAATGTAAATTGAAAAAATGCAAATTAAAAAAATGTAAAATGAAAAAATGCAAATTAAAAAAATGTAAAATGAAAAGCAAAAAGATGCAAAATGAATATATACAAAGCGAAAAGTAAAAATATACAAAGTAAAAAGATGCAAAGTCAAAAAATGAAAATTGAAAAAAAAAAAAAAATAAAAAAATGCCAATAATTTTTGAAAAAATGCAAAGATGCAAAGTAAAAATATGCAAAGTGAGAAGAATGACTCTTTGTGTATTATTATTTCAATGCACTTACATTATTTCCAGTTTTTCCATATTCATAATTATATTAACACCATAAATGAAATATAAGAAGAAAAAAATATGATCAATTAAATGTTTAATAATTAATATTGAAGGAATAAAAATGAGAGTTTTACGCTTTTCGGGTGGCATTGTTCAAGCAGACGTCCAAGTGTTTCTTAAAGCGTTCACTGGTTTCGTTCAGCAAGCTTTTGGCTTTGGACTCGCACAAGGAAGTGCATCGTGACGTCATGCCGTTCACTCCCTCACTCTTTCTGCGCTCACTTCCCTTTGCTTTCTAACCATATTAAATCATGTACAAAATTAATTAAATATTTTTAAAATTATAATAAAAACACACATTTTACCTGATCAAACTTTTCGCTAAGCTGCAACAAAAGCGCTTTAATTTCACGCACTTCCTCTCTCAATTCCGTCAAACTGGACGATGCGTTCGATGCCTACTTAAAAATTTTATTTAATTATTTTTTTTTATTTTATTAATATAATTAAATTAGTTTAACCTGAGTAGCGGACGAAACCAAACTCCACACGAAACAGGTAGAAATCAAGGAAATGAACATTATTTTCACACTAAAAAAAAAATTAATTTTTTAAAATGTTGATTTTTTTAAAAACTAAAATTTAAATTTTTACCTCATTTTTTGAAAAAAAAATATCTTTTTTTTAAAAAAAAATATCTTTTTTTTTAATTTTCCGCGACACACTCTTCGCTCACTCCGTCTCTATCCGAATGAAAATATAATTTGAGTTTTTTTTTTTTTTTTTCTTACTTCAAATGTTAAAAAGTCCTTGAGAATTTTTAAGAAGAGAAATACAATCTCTATCTCCTCCTTCTCTTTTTCTTATCATTAAAATTTGCGTAGGTGGTATAAGAGGCGTATTTCCAACTTTAATCGTTTTATTTTTAGTCATTGAAATAAACCTTGAACTGTCAAAACCTCAATTTTTTTATTGCAACTTAAAGTGGTTATTTTAAAAATGTGATTAAAAGTCAATTAGTGAAACACTATATTATATTCGTCGTAGTCAAAACATGTTTTACGCTTCCAAAATAAAATTTCTTCCTGCTTTTAACGCCCCTCTCCCACACCCCTTAACGCCCTCAGACACCCACGCTGAACGCTATCCGAATAGAAAAAAACCTCGCTTGACTGACATGGAAAGGCCAATAGAAATAATATTAATGAATTACATAAATAAAATAAAGTTGAAAAATAATATTAAAATACAGGGTGATACAGATAAATTACTTTATTTTGAATGCTAATAAAACTCACATTTTTGATGATAAAAACTTTTTTTTTTTTTAAAAAATGAAAGATTATCATTTTGGTTTTGATATTATTTATGTGTAATGAAAATAACTTAAATTTATTGGCCACCAGCCTCTATGCAGTGAGGGAATTTTTTTTCTGAATAATATTTAATAACAATTTTCAAGTGATACAGATTTTTTTGGACGTTGTTTTTGGCAAAAAATTAAAAAAATTCTATTGAACGTCCTAGAACGTGATGGAGATGAGAAATCGGCCTAGATCGATAATGGTGTCAACCACCTTAACCATATTTAATTTAAATTATCATAATTAGAAATTCCAAATTTTGTTTTTATTAACAAAAAATAAATTTTGTTAATCAGCAACAATATTTTATCTTTAATTCGCTTTCAGCTGAAAAATGTTCATTGGCAGAAAATAACTTAAATTCTGATACCATTGAGTTAACACGGAAAATAAGTTCCCTCACTGCGTATAACCTTGGTGGCCACTAAACTTAAGTTATTTTGATTGCGTATGAATAATATCAACACCGAAATGATAATCTTTCATTTTTTATAAAAAAAAAAAAAAAATTTTATTATCAAAAATGTGGATTTCATTAGCATTCAAAATAAGGTAAATTATCTGCATCACCCTGTAGTTTTATTGGTTAATTAATTTATTTTTCTTTATAAAAACGTATAAGAAAATATGCTAGCAATTTTATTTCCAACTTGTTGCTAGGGTAATTTTTTTTTTTTCTATTTTATTGCTAGACCTAATCGATTGGCGTATAAACTCCGGGCCAACTTCTCTAGCTGACGACCACGATCAATAGCCATCGATTGCTTGCGCAAACAAAATGATGAAAAGCGGAGAGAAAACGCTGAACTTTATTTTTTTTTCCTTTGAAAATGAAAACATTGAAAGAGAAAATCCATAGAGCGTGTACATGAACTGAGAAAAGCACTTGCATTCAAAAGATATGAATGCGCGTTTTTTTTTTCTTCCATTCAGCAAAAGCTTACTTACCCCAATTGATTTCTAGAAATCCATACTGAAAACATATTAACTATAACATTCGACATTTTGTAAATAAAATTTTTTTTTTTAGGGCATCTTCATTCAAAAGGGAAAAAAAAAAAGCCATAGGGCGTATACATCAAAATATGAGGACAAAAAAAATTTAAACGCGCGTTTTTTTTTTTTTCCTATTCATCAAAGCTTATTTACCCAAATTAATTTTTTTTTCTAGAAATCCATGCTAAGGTGAAAAACAGGCGTGTTGTTAGCAACTGAAAAACATTTCTACTAACATATACGACATTTTACGTTTAACGTGTAAACACGTATTAAAAACATGAAGAACAAAAATCTATTTGAAGCTATTTCACCCATCTTAAAAATTAGCAGTTATTTATTTGGTCTGAATTTGGAAAGAGAGACGCAACAACAACAGACAGAAGGATGGAGAGAGAAGATGAAGGCAGAAGGATGTAAACAGAAGATGAAGGCAGATGGATGCAAAGAGAAGATGAAGTCAGATGGATGTGAAGAGAAGATGAAGGCAGAAGGATGGAGAGAGGAGATGAAGGCAGAAGGATGTAAAGAGAAGATGAAGGCAGAAGGATGGAGAGAGAAGATGAAGGCAGAAGGATGTAAAGAGAAGATGAAGGCAGAAGGATGGAGAGAGGAGATGAAGGCAGAAGGATGTGAAGAGAAGATGAAGGCAGAAGGATGTGAAGAGAAGATGAAGGCAGAAGGATGGAG
>JAQGAY010002368.1:0-10674 GCA_034698085.1 Polydesmus angustus
ATTTTCTCCTAAAAAATATTATCAAACTACTTGTGTTTCACTTCTGGCGTGCGTGTCAACCACACACCCTCTTGTTTAATATTGTGATAAAAATCACAGACTTCGTCGCTGGGCCAGAAAATAGTTTCCGGTTTATCGCTACATTTATTAACATAATCAATATATACGTGACATTCATCGTTGCTATACAAATGATTGCCGTCTGGATGTTCACCGCTGTCCTCTTCGAGCGCCTGACTACCTTTCGAGTGGACCACGACCTTAAAAAACTGCTCCACCTCATTCAGGTGCACCGGAAATGCTGTTCAATCGCTCGATTGGCCAACCACACCTTTAAATCCATCCTTACCGCCATATTGATTTTCATTGTTTTCTACTTGATCATTACTTTGGCAGAGCATTTCTATGCGATAATGTATAAGCAACAATTGAAATTCCTTTTAATATTATTCACGGCGATAGGTGTGGCCTTATTCGTTTACGTCTCTTTACGCTCGGCCAATGTCAACCACAAAGTAATTGATATTTCTATTTAAACATTTTAATTGATTATTAAACTTTTTTTTTTTAATATAAATTAAAATTCAGTTAAACCAGAGCCTGGATTACATCCTTTCCGTTGGGTCCTCTTTCCAAGGTCCCACTTTGACCACTAAAAAATCCTTCGCCGTAATTAAAAATTTTAATTTAATTTAATTAAAAGCGTAGATTAAATTTGTGTTTATTTTGCACGTGTTAGTTGATGGCCAAACTCGACCTCTACGTCACTCACGTAACTTTAAGCGGCTGCTACGTGGGTTGCGGAGGAGTAGCGGAGTTCAAACGCAAACACATCGTTATTGTAAATATTCAATATATTATTTAAATTAAAACCATAATAATTAATTAATTAATTGTTTTTTTTTTGCTTAGATTTTGGGTTTTATTTTCTCCTACGTTGTCTTAGTCTTTGGTAAATTTGGAAATAATTACGTGTAACGTAATAATTTTCAACTGTTAATAATAATTAGTTTTGTCGCCGTTAATTATTAATTACCAATAATATGATATTACTAATGCATTAATTTGTTTTCCAATACATCGATATACGGCCTAGATCGGTTCCCGAAAAGTTGGCCGTAAAACGAAACGCCGTATATCGAATCATTTTTTTCCATAGAAACCTATGTAAACTCAAATAATCAGTTCCAATTTCAATGCCCCTCATGCAAAATGTGCTTTTGCAATAAGTTTTTCCATTTTTTAAAAAAAAATATGCCCTTTTAATCCAAATTTTTCGCTTAAATTTTTTTTTTTTGGCCGTTTTAGCGAAGCATTTTGAGCCGTAAATCAAAACAGTGCCATAAATAATAAAGGCCCGTTGTTGGAATATAATTATAGAAGAGGGAGTTACACTAATTAGAATTTGCCGTACTTTATTAAGTAGAGAGATTGAAGTTTAGCTTTTTGCTCTCGGTCTTATGCTTAACTTCCTTCTCTCTCTACTGCGCATAATATAGCATTATATTAATTAACGGTTAAAGAAGAAGAAGAAAAAAAAAGAATAATTTGAGAATAAAACTGAAAATTTTATTCACATTTTTGTTGATGCTTTAACATTATAATTAATTTAAAATAAACACAAGTGCAATTAATGCGTGTTTTCGTCGTTTATTTTCTTCCTAAACCTCCTAAAAGAGACTCGAGGAGCTGCATAACACTTTCCAAACGAGCGGCTAAATGATGCGCTTCCTCCTCCACTTCCGCTTCATCTCCACGACCATCAGTGATGGCGTGGACTGAGATCATCTGTCCGATTAAAAATCAATTTAATTTTACTCGCAATTTATGTCGTTTTCTAAGCTAATGACTAATGCCATTGTACGACATTAATTGTGAGTAAATTTTAATTAATATTAGATTTTTTTTAACATTTATTTCTAATGTAATTCTGCAGAGTTAGTTAATATTAATTATGATTTTTCACCTGCACTAAAGCTAAGAAGAGAAGAGCAGCAATGAGGAAGTTCATGATGCACCCTGTATTTTAGAACACTGGTTAATTAAAGCTATTTAGCACTTGGGTTGTGTGAGGTTGGAACTTATAATTAGAACTAACGAAATAATTCACCTTTTTATACTAAAAATTTTGTATTGATCAGGGAAACAAAATCAATCCTACATTTAATAGAGAACAATTAAATGACGGAGATATTGATACGGTCATCGATTGATTGATTGATTGACAGTTATTATTTTTTCTTTTTCTCATTTAATAAGACTTTGATTAAGTGACGGTGATATTATGCAGGGATTGATGGAGATTGATTGACTATTCATATTCTATTGTTTTCATTTTCTGATAAAATTGATGTCACTCCATCAAAAATATTCAATCATTATTAATTTTTTTTTTTTTTTGTTATTATGTATTCGAATTGACGATATTGTTATACCTAGCCCGTCAATGTTGGAAACAAAAGCAGATAAAAAAGCTGGCGCTATTAATAATATGTCGCTCAATCAAAAACATTAGTCATTATAATATTAGTAGTTATTTACGTGTTTATGATAATAAATTTTGAAACCTTTTTCCAAAGTCTTAAAAATAATAATTATTGATAAAAAGAATAAAATAATGTTTAATAATCAATTTTTAAGATAATTATATTCAACATACAACAAAAGCGTTTTAGTAGTTAAATCAGCTAGCAATTATTATTAATGCAGATTTGTCGAGTTATTTAGAGTACCCTAAAAAAATATAAACCATATTTGTTGCAATAATTATTATTATAACCGGAACAGTTGATAATTATATTATTAAAACCTGAATTCGAAGGTAAAAAACAGAGAATTAAGATTTCGTGTTACACGTGATGGCGAAAACAACATTTTCATCTTATCTTTTAAAACGGAAGTTAGTATTAGAAAGGGATCTACGTCGACCGCGTCTTACCTTATTAATCATGAATAATAATTAATAATAATTTTTTTTTTTTTTTTTTGTAAAACTCCCCCTTGCATTCCGCTTAAGCGCAAAGCGTGAGACCAATGACAGTTTCGGTATTAAATTTTGTTATTCATTGAATTATTGAAGATTAATATTAAGTTTTGTATATCTAATGTAATAAATTTTAATTTTATTTTTTTGAATAAGAGAAAAGATCGCCTATATAAAAACAATTAATTATTGAATTGCATTTTTTAATTCAAAACAAGAAAATTGTTAATTTTCTTCAATATTTACGGCTGACGTTAAACGTCAATTTTTAACTCAATTTTGAAGTTAAGTCAATTTTGAACTTGGACTATTTTGCCATTCTACCGACGCTGGAGATGGGCTCTCGAGCCTAATGGAGCGTTTCCATAAGTAGTGTGGGAGCGCTTTCTCCTCGCTCTCTACAACTACCACCAGGGGTCGTCACAGTTGGCTTTTGCATTTGCGTGAGATGGACGTGTTATGAACATCGTCTTAACACGTGCTTTTTCTTATTTCATTTTTTACCCAATTTTTTTTTTTTTTTAATGTTTTTGGCCAAAATATTACTAAATTCCATTCTAGTAATTATCATTATATGCGCCATTAAGTTTTAAACCCGCAGATGCTTTGAAAATTTGAAGATTTTGTTGGATGTTGAAAACCATGCGGTTTTACATTCATAACACGCGGTTGGCTTTCTAAGCCTGAATCAATTGAATTCCCATCCAAAACTACCACTAAAAATTAAATATCGAGCGATTACATTTTAGAATTTTTTATTTTTTTTTTTTGTGTAAAAATGTGGATTTTTTTTTACATTTTTTTCTTTTCTTTGTGTATTTTTAATACCTATCGGTAATAGTTATTTTGCTTTTTATGTACACCCGGGCCGGTAATATAGTACATCCTCTTTAGCATCATTCATTATTAAATTTTGTACAGTATTTAATAAATTAATACTGTTTGAATTTTGTTAATTTGATGACGGTGAAAATTAGTAAATTCAACATTTTTTAAAATTTCAGTAAATTGATAATCCGCAGACATGACATTAACAGTTTCCAGCTTTAATTCAATTTAGCTTAAATTATAGTTTTTTCTACCCTAAATCATAAAACTTTATGGTCACGTGAATCCTTCTTCTCTCAGCCGCCACTCTTAACACTGAGATCTACAAAACACTTTTAATTCATTTTATTAATAATTGTAGTAGGCATACACATAGTATTAGTATACACCTAATTCTCTTTTTCCTCGGATTTTTTTTACACGAATTTGAAATAACACGATTTCAAAATAAAATTTAATTCTCTTTTTACGCGACAAATTTTGAAATAACACGGGTTTTTAACCAATTTCAAAAATATTTCTTGCTTATTTTGCAAATTTTACAAATTTTTCATACCTTTATTTATGTACAGTATTAATGATAATTTGATTATACTGTATGCATTTTTCGGTAGCCCTTAGCCCCTTATATAATATCCCAGAATTCCCCCATTACTTTTTTTACACGTACTTTTCAGGAACGTATCCCCCGTGTAAAAAGAGAATTAGGTGTACACCCGCGTAAAAAAAAACTTAGCTTTTTTTAACGTTTAATTACTAAATGATTTGACAGGTAAAACTATCATTACTAACGTTTTATTATAATAGGTGTAGATATAATTTTAGTTTTAGTCTTTCCTAAAACTATAGCTATGATAATTGCGAAAAAAACATGTCAATAACTTGATATATTATTTTAGTTTTGTATTTTAAGACTAATCTAATCAACCGAACGCATTATAAACAGATAACAGTTACATGTCTTACAAGTTCAAGGTAATTATAATAATTAATATTTTACAAAAAAAACACAAATAATTTTCATGGTTAAGATAGGCTAATACCCAGAACAAAAGTACGGTGCTTACTATTAACAGCATATTAATTTTAAACCCAAATGAGAAATGTCATTAGGCTAGACACAATTATTATAATGCAGAGAATTTATTGGGCACTACTTCTGTACAATATAAGAAACTAAACATTAGTAGGGTTGGTCGATATTCTATACCTCGAAGCATCGACGATTAAAATGAAACTGTATTTCGACTGCAAAGAGCCGTACATATCAAAAATGGTCTGAAATATCTATTATAATCAATAATTAAATAATTATTATGCCATATATTATGATTCATTGATTTATTATAATATATACCATAAGAAAGATGGTCTCGTCCATTGGAACAAAACAGCCGACGTTAAAAAAATGCTGGCCGTTCAACATGACGTTAATTAACCACGAATGAAAATCCAGCGAACGCTAATTGAATATAAACAATAATAAAATTTTATTTCAATTTTAATGGAGGAAAACATGCAGCTTACTCTCATCAATTTCAGTGGTAGTTTCTTAACCTCGTATTGGTGATTACTAATCTTCCTGACCAATTCAAGGCGCTGAAATAGCAATAAGTTGTATTCAAATAAGTTTAAAATCGATATGAAAAATAGCTACTCACTTTTCGATTACATTTAATGACCGAATTTAAACACAATAGACAGGAAATGAAATTAAAAATTGCCGCGGGATTAAACTGCGCCATCGCCTTATAGAAACGTGGGTTAGGAAAAGCCAATAGTAACGCGATGGAAAAAAGGTTAATGACACACGTGAGGGCTAGAAGTGGGCTAAAAATAAGGTTGACTTTTCCGGCTAATTTTCTCACTCTCTCGTAATTCTCCATAAACTCTGCGCTTAACAAGGCCGCGTTAGGCGTACGCGGAGCTAAACTATCGGTCAACAATTCCATTAAAACCGAGAAAAAGAGAACGCAATAAGACTGAAGGAATCCTAACGTTAAAGCGTAAGGGAAAATAACAAAAAAGAAATAATGCAATTTGTCATGAAACGTTGGATCACAATTTGCGTACACGAGTACCCCGACGTAAACTATTACGGGTAGGCTGCAAATAACCACGTTCAATACTAAAAAATTTCCAACCTTTTTATTTAATGCTAAACTATAGTTTTTGCTGCTGTTTCTAATAGTCTCAATCGCATCTGCAATATCGATCCTGTTGGTTACAGACTGAAAGTAAATGTGATTTATCATCGACAGTAAAAAGTTGATTATTAGCATATTTAAGAAATAATCTGTATCAATTATATTATCTTCTTTAATACCGACGTAAGACAAGTGAGCAAGCAATCCAAAGCCTACCACAAAAAACATAACAACCTCTAAGAAATAGAAAATGCCTGAAATGAGCTTGAAAATTCTCCATCCTAATTTCTTGTCGGTCTCTGCTTTGGGCCTCAATTGGATCCCGAATACAGTGAACAAACGCACGTAGAACACCATAACCTCACTCGCCGAAGACAACATTTTACACGCTGTTTCCTCGCTGCAAAAGCGATGGTGAAATGAAAACGTTATAATATACCGTAATTGATTTTTAAAACATAAAACGACATTATTATATTGTACACAAAAGAGAAATTTCTAAATACTGTATTATATTATTATGAGATCGATGGAATTAAGACGTTACCCGTGTACCGCATTATTTAAATATGCTTTCTAAATTAAATTTGAGCTTAATAGTTTATCGAGGGAAAATTTCCATAGAAACCAAATATAAACTTGACTCTTATAACTACTACTGTATTCAATAATGAAAATGCTATGGAAACTTGTACATTTCCAATATTTCATTCGCCTTGATTATTACAGTATTACCGCGTTATTTTAACCTTGGGTTTCTGAATTTGCCTATTCACTTGAAAGTCGAAGATACTCTAAAATGACACAAATAACAAATGATTATTAATATCCATTATCGAGCGGAGAATTTCGATGTTTTTAATATTACGATCACGTTTATTCGCTGCTATTTCACGTAAACGTTTTCATCCGATTTCAGCTTTTCCCCACGTCGCTTGTTTCCATGATTTTCGCCTCTGAATAATCCATATTTACCATCATTACTAATTAATTCCTTTTAATAATTAATATTCGCTAAAATAATATCCCGAAACCACGCTATAAGAATATAGAAAACCGAAAATTATTAAACAAATAAGACCAAATTTAAAAAAAAAAAAATAAGATATTATTCCCACACAATAGTATAAAAATTTCTCCAATTTTAACTAACTGTTGAACCCGTTTTAATCAACCGCAAAAGTTGTGCCGCACACTCAGGGATTCGGTTAACACTCCCAATCAATACCTAAAAAAATTAGCATACAAAGTTTATTAATAATTTTAAACAGGGTATGTTTACAGTACATGTACAGACAGTAAAAGTATGTAGATGCCCGCTTGAACTCGTATGTTTCCACGTGATAAACATGAGCTTGAGAAAGCATCTGTAATATTTCAATCCGGCGATTTTTAATGTCAACACATCCAATTCAATGGCATTCTACGTGTAGGATTATGCTACAGAAGTAAAAAATATATATTACACAGTTTCAAAATACAACTTAGAATTATTAAATAAAACCTGATTTATTGCCTCATGAAACAATTCATTCACTTATCGTTATCCTTTCTTAATCTGTCTCGCTCGTTGCTCTGTAATAAGTCAGAATTACAAATATTATTATTACGATTAGTGACGATGCAAACATCGATTAAGAATATCGATACCTTACACATGCTCACACGCCAGCAAGATATATCGATGTTTGAATCGATTCTAATAATCGTCACTGCTCTAAGAGTTACGTTTATCTCGAAGCATTTTTAAGCCAATTTCAGTCGACACTGTCATATTTTTACAAATAAACAATCACTAATGGGGTCACTCGTCATTTAGGCCCTCATTCGGATCCGTTATGAACTCCTATCGCCTATAAAAATAGTAAACAAAACGAAATAAAACTGAAATTAATGGTTCACAGCGTTTTCCTTACCATTTCCAGCGCATTTTCTCCTCTAAGTCTGGCTTTAGATTACCTTCATCGAACTTGCGTTGTAAATAGACGCTTGAATCACATTCATTCTGTTGTAATAATTGTTTAAACGTACACGCATAAATAATTAATAAAAAGGCTCAATTAATCAAATAAATAAATAAGAAGTAGCGCAGAAATCCTTCGCAAACGCAAGACCAGCAGCCATTCTTAAACGTCTCACGAGAAAAACATTGAGCGAGTTAAATAGCGGATTCAATGACGTCACGCCTATGTTAAAATGCCTATGACCTACAGCGAAAGTGACGTCTGGCCTTCCTATATTTTAACCACCTGCGCGTTTCTACGTAAATTCGGCATTAATGTATTATACATTTGAAAATAGTATTACAAAATTTAACAATAAAAATTTAATTTTATAAAATAATAAAATAAAATTTATTGTTAATACTCGTATTTAATAAATTGAAGAGAAATGTATTATTGTTAATGTTGAGCGACAACGCTGTCTTTTAACACACAGAAGACAGCTTTGACCAGAAGGAGGCAAACGATGAGAGGTTTGTTTACCTTTTCGCATTGAAAAGAGACAACCATCAGCTGTCGCTTCTCCTGGCCGCTCATAAGGATAACCCCGAAGTGAATGACCTCACGAACAGTCTCCATAAACAATACCGGTATACCGTAATTAATAATTATTATTATTAAAGAGCGAAATTTTTTTTAAAAAAATTATATTTTAGAGATCTGGCGGTTTAGCACTTTTCTCGTTCTTACTTACGAATTAATTACTTACGAATTAAATATTTTATGTTTTTTTTTTTATAAACAGTTAAAACCTTAAAAACTTCGCATTTTATTGCCTTAGTTGACTATTACCTGTAAATGAATTATTTTTCAGTAAAAGTAAGACGGGCAATGTACTAGCTACAGTTTTTTTTAAAGATAAAAAAAAAAATCCAAAACAACCATAAAAATATTATTCTTCTAATTTTAAATTGCCGACATTATCGACGCATTGTTCACGTGCGTCATCCGCGTGCGATTAGTATCGATCTATTGGAAAAATGATTAACTTCAAACAACATGCAAATATAATATTTTTTTAAAAAATAATATTAATATTAATGGATTATTTTTATTAAAATAAAAGACCAAAAGTCACGAAATATAAAGTTAATAAAATTTTAATAAGCAAAATTTTCGTTCACCGAAAAAAATTTAATTTTGCTCTTAGCGTATAATTTAAACAACAAAATAATTGGTTTATTACGCAACTATAGTTTAATATTGTTTAACGTCATTTTCTATTATTCTCCGTACAAAACTGGACATTGTTGAAAAGTAACAAAATTTGTCTTAATGATTTATGAACAGCAGAATTGACGAGTGGTGCACACCATTTGAAGAAACTGTTGATACAGAAGGAAGATATATTAAATTTGATTTATAATTTTATTTAAATTAATATTAGGCAACAATTTAGTATTGTTTTCAGAATAAAAAGTTTAAAAAATAAATTTTTATTTTAAATTTCCCATAGGGGTGACATTTTTTTTGCGCCACCCGATATATAAATTTTACATTAGTTAAACCAGAGCCTAGATTACATCCTTTCCGTTGGGTCCTCTTTCCAAGGTCCCACTTTGACCACTAAAAAATCTTTAGCCGTAATTAAAAATTTTAATATGTGAGTTATTAATATTTCATTCTTTTTAAGTGTGTTAAAACATTAACGGATTTTAAAAACCACTAGGTAGTTTGAATAACTCTGCGCTTTATTATACACAGAGATTTTCTAAGCCTCTGCTTTCATGTACCTGTATTGATGTCGAAAACAATATTAATAGCATAATTATTATTATGATTAATTTTATTTAATAATAATTTTTTAGTTAATAATTTGGGTTCATAATTCATTGATTACATCGAGTAACAAAAAATCAGAGATATGATTTGAGTTTTGAGTATTTTGCCTCTTATGAGAGTTTACTCACACTCAAGTGCTGACTATAAATACAGCCCTTAAGGTAATATTGGTACTATAATTATATGGGTCATTTCATATTTACGGTTTTTTAATTTTATTTACAAAGAAAACAACAACAATTTTTAACAGTTTAATTAAATACTTTGCTGCACAAAACTATTATTGTTAATCGTGGGTTGTACTTATGAGATTCTACTTTTACGATTAAAATGTTATTATTTCAAGTGAGTTGTTAGTAAGCCTACTCTTCTTTTACAATTTTGTAAAATACCACAACTTGAGAAATAAGAGATTGAAAAATCTTTAAAAAAAAAATAATAATAAAACAAAAAAAAAAAAAAAAAAAAAAAGAATTTCATTTTAATTTATATTAATTGAGAAAAGCCATTATTATTTACCGCTAAAACCAATGCTCTGTCTAATTTAATGAAACCGGAAGCTGAAAACGACTGATTGAAATACATCGATTGAAGAGAAAAGTTTTGCAACTGAAAAATATTCGACAAAAACACAAATTTAAAATTTTACTATTTTAAAATACCATAAAAGTAAAATACTTCAGCTTTCACAGCTTTTTCATTCGAATTAAAAGTGGAATAAATGGCGGGGAGAATTTCTTCCTGCTGAAAATAAAAATAACCAAAAACTTTTTAAAAACTGTATACACCCAGTACTGTTTTTACACGGATTTTTTTTACACGAATTTGAAATAACACGGTTTCAAAATAAAATGTCATACTCTTTTTACACGAGAAATTTTGAAATAACACGGTTTTTTAACCAATTTCAAAAATATTTTTTGCTTATTTT
>JAQGAY010002369.1:0-10674 GCA_034698085.1 Polydesmus angustus
TCGCCCCCTAGCGGGAGCAAAATCCCTAACGCCATTTTTTCTTAACAGTCGAAAGACCAGAGTATAGATAGATCATGGTATAATTATATTCGTGCATGGTAGTATATTATATTATGCTACATTAATTATTACAGTTATATAATTATAGTATAAACTAAAATTATACCTTTATTAATAATTATTAATAAAGTTATGCGGTTAATGTAATAATTATGTCCTTTCATTTTTAATATGCGATTATTCAGAGTTAAATCTGTCAACAAACTCACAATCTCGCGCGTTTGTTTTTAAATAATTATTATTATCTTCTCAGCTGATGCCACTCCCACCTCAAGGATGACGCGCGTGTGATGTGACGTGGTGTGGTGGCAGACGTCAAGTTATAATGGATTTTGGTACGTAAAACAAAGTTTCATCTTCTCATTTTTTAATTCTTTATAAAGTAGGCTACGTTGTCGCTTCAAATAACGTTTCCTCCTACATAGTTATTAAAATATTCGCACGCAATAATAACTATTTCCAGGACCTCTACAACGTTATCGCTTTATTTATCTTTCAAATTAAAATTATTAAATTAGTCGCGCCGTATTGTCACTAGATGGCGCTCTATACTTTTACCGTAGCAACCAGCTTGTTTACAAGCGTTATGCGCGCGTGTGTTAAAAGTACCGAGTGTCCGCGAAAAAATAAATCCAGTAGTAATTTAATATTAAACGATAATTTCATGTAAAAGACGGAGGGCAATTTTATAAAAAAATAAATATGTCTATAAAAAAAAGTATTGGTTTTTATTAATTGAAAAAATATTTAAAAAAAAAAAAATTTAAAATTTAATATTTTGCTGTTAATTTCACTGACACCCTGTAGAATTCTAAACCTTTTTTGTGCGTCTGCGTAAAATTGATAATCATCAGGTTGAATTTATTACGGTATTTAATTATTATTACGTGAGCTAAAATTTAAGAATGTTGTTATCTACCATAATATTATCTAGAGTAACAATAATTATCGCAATTATTCTATTAATATAGGCAAAAGAAAACATTCCGCTAGCGACGATGCAGTGCCTAAGAAAAAGTCTAATGTCGACGTTTTTAATGTCAACGGTCCCCCTACATATTCGTCGTCGGAAGGCTTAAAATCATCCGTTCATGGCACGGTCTACCAACTCAACTTATCCGTGCTGTTTCTCCAAAGAGGCTTAAATAACCAGTACTTGTTTCGCTTAGCCGTGGAGATGGACGCGGCGGAAAAATTCGACGATTTGGTGTTCCAATACGTGAAGAAAGATGCGGCGGGAAGAGATCTAATAGCACAGGATGGTGAACCCGTTTACGTATATCGCTTTTTGCAAGCTAAACATAAACAGGACGAAGGTAAAACAATTACTTATCACGATTTATGCACCGCCGATAAAAAAGGTGAATTTAGTTTGCCCAAATATTTCACTTCTTATCGCGCCATTAAGCGAAAAGACGAGTTTAAAGGAGGGGAAGTACGGGATTATATTCTCTGCACGAATATTAACTTAGATTTTGCTCAATTGACAGAAAAGAAAATTGAGATAGAGGAAATAACAGAACGCGATGATTTTCTAACAATAGGGAATACCGGCGGCGGTAAGTTTAAAAAAAGCGCGCGATGTTATAAACTGAGACCGGTAAATGCTGACCACGAGTTGTACGACATCCTGAAGAACACTTCCGATTTACATAGATTAGCCAAAGAGTTAATTAAGCATATTAAATTGAAAAAACCCGCGGATTTAACCAACGCAAGTTTTAAATCATATCACGCGGCGCTAATTCAAGAAAGTGTGATGCAAATAGAGAAGAAATTGGACGGGAAATTTATCGGAAAATTTAATGAAACTTTTCTTAACAGCAGCAGCAACAATAACAGTGCGGCTGACGGTAGCAGCAGTAGCAGTGTTGGAACTGGATTATTGGAAAGAGCTATCAAACTGCGAGAAATTATGAAAGAGTATGAAGAACAGAGTAAAGTATCGATAGATGGAGACACAGAGTTGAATGTATCTAGTACTTTTGGTCAGACGTTCCAATTAGATGTCGATCCGCAACTCACCGACTGGAAAAAGTTTGCTGAAGAGTTTGTATCTTTATTGCAGGCTGCCGGAACGGACACGGTTACGATCGAGAGACGAAAACCTATTATCAAGGAGAATATTAATAAGCTAGCTGGACACGTCTTTGTTGAAAGTGCGGCGGCGGACCAGCAGCTGGTACAATTCAGCTCAGCATTTTTGGACCCGAACACTCAATTACCCGGGAATCTAAAGAGCTTCAGAGAAGAAGTGATGAAGTCGACGCCGAGTACTACCGGTAGCACTTCTGCTACTACAACTCTAGAGCAGTATCGTTTTAAAATTAACAATTTTTTTACTTGCGCCGAGGGTGAGCTGCACACGCGAGCGCAATTACCGCAAGATTTTATAAAAGACGAAGAAATTGTTGAGTTCTTCAATAAATTAGTTTTCGCCGTCGACCAGCCCAACGAAGCGGAGTTGAGCGAGATAATCAAAGCGGAAATTGGAAAAGATTTCAATTTAATCGACGGCGATTTCGCAGCTAGTTACGTGCAGAAGATCATGTTGGATTGGTTTAAAGAAAAAGGTCTGCAAAAAGGCGCCGAGGGCAGGTTTTTCACGCACGAAGATGGAGCTCAGCTGTTAGCATCGACCCAGCAAAAAGTGGCGCGATTGATGTTAGTAAGTTCTAAACTGGAATACGAGGCCAAGATTGAAAAATTGGGCGTGACGTTTAAGCCAGATGTGGTTGAAAAACTAATGCTAAATGACTTTTTAACTTCCACAAGTGGTGCTCAAATCTTGTGCGTAACCACCGAATATCCTGCACTGAGCGCTATCAAATTATACCAAAGCCTGAAACATTTAAACCAATTGTACCAAAAAGATGATAGTTACGTTTTTAAACGCTTACGCTCGTTGTTGCATACGCGAAAGCACGTTTTGCGAGCTTTTAAATCCAACACTTGCAATTTATTAATCATCGAATGCGCTCGAGCTGATCATACGATTAAAGATAAAGATAATATACGGTTATTAGGACGAAAACTGCTTCCCATTATTAATTCAAGCGATGATAAAAAAATTGTCTTAATTTGTAAATCAAAGGATGATCCCTTATTTGATCTACTGTCTAAAGAAATTGCGCCTGGTAAATGTGAAACAGCGGCGGATAACCTGCATCTCAGTCTTCCAGATTTAACCGATGAATCGCAGATCCTGCTATTAAAACAATGTAAAATGGTTTTGCACGACCGAGAGATTGCTTCGAGTGACTTAATAGACGAGAGTGAGAGAGATCTCGTCGATCCCGCCACACTTATTAAGCTTATTAACGAGGAGGTAATTAATTTAGGAAATGACTTAAATACTTTCTCTAGTGGTTACGATACCGACTTTTATATCGAGCGTACGTTCAATCGTCACGTGGAAATCAAACCTGCCATTTTCCAGAAGAAAAGGAACGTCGATGTATTCGCCATTAGCGGTGTTAATGAAAATATGCTAAGCAGATTAGGAGTAGAAGAAGAAAAAATGTGTTTATTCGCTGAAATTGAGCCTAACGAGTGTAATAATTTTACTCGCCGAGTTATCATTTTGGATGATGAAAGGGCAAGAGAGCAGTTTGAAGAGTTATGCCGATGGTTTACGTCGCGAAACATTCATTGTTTGAGGTCTGAAAAACTAATTTGGCAACAGTCTCACGGTTCCATTTCTAATTTAGTGTTTTACAAAAACATGGAAACATCTATTCAACATACTATTTCGGTTTATTCGGAAGAAAATGTATTGCTTCATGAAGAAAAAGATGGACACAAAGTAGTTATAATTTCGGACACAGCTGGAATGGGGAAAAGTACCGTTTTAGTTAACTTCTCAAAAACAATTCCAACACTCTTCTCAGCTGCGAATGATGATCAAGGTCCATTCTGGGTGATTCGAATCGATTTAAATAATTACACGAGTGAATTAGCCAAGGAGGTGAAAGCGGCTAGTTTCAGCGAGGAAGATTTAGAGTCGTTGATTCATTTCATAGAAACGTTGCTGGAATCGGAAGAGCAGAGTAAAGTAAAAAGTTGGTTTGAAAAGAAGTTAATCGCCCACAGCTTGAGAAAGCCGAGCAGTAAAATTAAACTTGTTTTGCTCTTCGATGGCTTCGACGAGATTAGTCCAGATTATAAAACCACAGTGCTTGATTTGTTACGAGGATTGACGCGCGTTTCCTACGTATACAAGTTGTTTATCACCACCAGACCCAACTTTAGAGAAGCGCTAGAAGAAAATTTACAGGTGTTTGCTTATACGTTAGAGAGCTTTGGCGAAAAAAATCAAGTGGATTTTCTAGTCAAGTTTTGGAAGAAAAAATTAGATCTTACTGAGGAAAATGATGACGAGGCTGTGCTCAAATATGCCAAACTCGTAATTAATAAATTTAATACGTCGATTAAGGATAAAGATAAAGAGTTTACGGGAATTCCCTTGCAATTACGAATGATAGCCGAGGTTTTTCAAGAAGCTCCGATGAACCACGACTCGACTCTTCTAATCAATTGGCGTGGTTGTAAGGAGTTTGTGGAAGCTTATAATAATAATAAAAGTGATAGGATGGAGCTGGAATTACCCGACAAAATTGATTTACTCAGTTTGTACGAACACTTTGTGCGGAAAAAGTTTTATGATTTGCATTATGAAGAGAAAAAAAATGTGAATTTTACTAAACCGGGGATGCGTAGTTCATTCGAAAAAAGTAATTACGCCCATTTTATCAAAGGGCATCAAATATTAGCTGCCCACTCGTTGTTGGGTCCGGTACATTTCAATGAAATAACTTCCGAAATCGAAATAAAACTGGTATTAATTGATTGGATCGAAGATATTAGAAATGGGAATGAAAATACGGGGATAATCGATAAAATTATCAACGAGAAAGCGCGTTTTATTCACTTAACATTCGCCGAGTACTTCGTTTCCTTCTTTTTCGTGCAAAAATTATTGTTTGCGGAATCTCATTTCCTAATTACAATTAAGTGCATTAATAGCATCATAGCCAACCTCTCTCCACTTTTTCTGAACAATATAATTAAACTTTTGGACACTGAGGAACGTACAGCGAAACTTGGCGCTTTATTAAATGGTCGAACCTTGGTGAATGCAATTACGGAACAGGGTTGTTTAAACTTCGTGAAAGCCTTATTAGAAGCTGGTTACGAAGATTATCCCGCCGCTGACCATCTGGGTAGAACCCCATTACACTGCGCGGCCATTCACAGTCATCCTGATATTGTATCTTATTTGTTAAAGAACGACATTAAAGACGAAGAAGGAAATGCATTTCTAAAGCGTGGTAGCTATTTAAAAAAGGTATATTCTCAACTAGTAAAATATGTAAACAAAGAAGATAATGATCGCAATACCGCTGTGTATTACGCCGCTAAAAATGGCAGTGTGGAATTTCATTGCGACATTGCCGAATATTACGCTGCTCAACGTGTCAACGAGGAAACGGAGCGTGATATTGCTGAATATCGCGCAGCTAAACGCGTCAACATGGGAATTGTTCGCGCTTTATTGTCCAGGAGCGCCAATATTGTAGTGTTAAAAGACTATCTTAAACCAGTCATACAGTACATGACTAATGAGATGACGTCGACTTTCGGTGACGACACTGAGTTACAATCGATCGCGGAAACATTTTTATTGCAGGCTCCACACGTGGTACTCGGTTGCGTAGAGAAATATCTGTATCCAAAGTTATTATTTCCTTTTATTAAACGGGGGCGTGTGGACGTGGTCAGGTCGTTATTCAGTCTTCTTCCTGATGATGATGTTGCAACCAAAAAGTCTATCCTCAGTGGTAAAATCTTAGCCGCCACCCCTTTAGACTATGTTAATTGCAGCGACGTGCTGAATGATGAGGATAGATTAAGAATTACGAAATTCCTGGTGGAAAATGAAAGTACCGTGACAACGCTGGGCGTGGATTCTGTTACATCTAATTGTGTAACAAATATTTTAGAAGCTGCGGCCACGCATGGTCATCTGCTGACGTTTCAGGATTTTATAGATCAGGAAAGCGATGAGAATTTTCATAAACATTTTTATTCTGCAGCTAGATATCAACGTATGAATATTATTCAATATTTATTAGAAAATTATAGCGAGAAAGTGAAAGATGACGAAGGGAATAGCGCGTTGCATATGGCTGTGGATGCCGGAGCTAGCTTAACAATCGTTAAATATCTCCTGGATAATGGAGAAAAAGAAAAAATTAACGCTCGAAATGATAAAGGTGAAACTGTTTTAACTACAGCAATTCGCGCTAATCGTAAAGTGAAAGATATACAATTTCTAGTGGAAAATGGAGCGGATGTTAATATAACTGACAACCTGGGTAAAATAGCTTTGCATTATGCCGTAGAAAAGGATGAACTGGATATTATTACATATCTTTTATCCCTGGTGACACTGCGGAGTAGTGAGAGGCTCAAGTTTTCCAGTTATTTAGAAAAAAGCTCCGTGGATAAATTGAACGCCGGATTAGATTTACATGTGGCTATTCATTGCCGGGATTTCGAGCGGAGTAGATTTCTTCTACGACGAGGTGCCGATGTAAATACGAAAGATGAAGTAGGAAAAACACCTTTGCACTGGGCCGCTCAACTGCAGCAAACGGAAATTGTAGAGTTGTTGTTACAATACAGCGCCGTTTATGACGAGAGAGACGTAAACAACCAAACACCGCTCGATGTCATGTTTCCACCAGATTCAAGTGAGGAAGAAGAATTGGACCTGGGCCTAATAATACCGCTCGATTGGAGGTGGCCACTAGAGTTAAGTGAGATCTTACTTAAATCTAGAGAGGTAAACAACCAAACACAGCTCGATATATTGGAACCAAACTCGAGTGAGGAAGAAACAGATAGCCAAACACCGCTCGATGTGATGTTGCCGCCAGATTCAAGTGAGAGAGAGGTAAACAACCAAACACAGCTCGATATATTGGAACCAAACTCGAGTGAGGAAGAAGTAGACAGCCAAACACCGCTCGATGTGATGTTGCCACCAGATTCAAGTGAAAGAGACGCAAACAACCAAACACAGCTCGAAATGTCGGAACCAAACTCTAGTGAGAGAGAGGTAAACAACCAAACTCCGCTCGATGTGGTGTTGCAACCCGACTTATTAGATGCAAATAATCACAAAATTATTTGGTTAATGAATGCAATTAATAAGTTTTTTAACAGTCAAGATTTGATGGGAGATTTTAAAGAAACATTATTGGTGAATCGAGACAGATTTCCAGTGAGTTGGGGAGCGTATCATTATGGCTTAGGTTTGCCGGATATATTGTTGGAACACAATCCCATACTGTTTATTCTTAACGCCAGAAATGCGGATGGAATGCATTTACTACACGTAGCTGCTGAAAACAACGATTTCCCCGCTTTTCAATTTCTGTTTCAGTGGAACGATGATTTTTTGAAAGTCCAAGCGGAGCTTCCGCAATTACTATCACGCACCATGGATTATCACGCAATTTCCATCGACGCGGTGGACTTTCGGGGCAACACTGCGCTTCATCTGGCCGCGAAAAATGGTCACCAACTATTAACCTCGAATCTGTTAGAAAAGGGAGCTATTTTCGATCCAAAAAACCACGCGGGACAGACCCCTGCGAGCCTGGCCAACAATGCTGGTCACGATGCAATTACCAAAATGCTGCTGCCTAATAAAATTTTATTCGAAGCTTTCGAAAAAGATGATTTGGAAGAAGTGAGAAAGTGTATGGAGGGAGCGGCGTATTTGAACGCTAAAGACGGTAGAAGCGGTAAAACAGCTTTGCATTTCGCCGCTGCTTCGGGTCACGTAGATATAGCGCGATATCTACTAAAATACGAGGCCCTTGTGGACGCGATTGACGCGCACGGTCAAACTCCGCTACACCTAGCTATCATCAATAATAAAATCGAGATTGTTAAATTGTTATTAAGATATCGAGCTAATGTAAATATGGTCGACCAGCGAGGAAATGCGCTCGAGTGCGGCGAGAACAACCACAGTGGTAATTTAGTGCGGGCGGTTAATGAATTGTTTACCGTCATACAAAGCGATAATCCTCAGCGCATTATCGACGATTTGAATTGCTTAACCGAGGTTTACGGCATAGATGTGAGTGATATTATTAACGTTCGTGATAGTCGCGGTAATAGCCTTTTGCTCTACGCCGTCGAGGGAAATTACGTGAAGATATCAGAGTTTTTGTTAGAAAACGGCGCGATCTACGACGTTATAGGCAAATGGCGTAACGCGGTGAAAAGAAACGTCGAAATTAATAAAGACGTAATTCTGCTAATTGATGGAATGTTTCTAAACGTTACTAGTATCGTCGAAACTGCGCGTATTATGAGTGCGCGAATTATTACGAATGTTCGTAATCTGAGTGGAAGAACACTTTTACACGAAGCTGCTATATATGGCAACTTAAAAATAGTCAAGTGGTTGGTAGAACACGGCGCTAATGTTCTTGCCGAAGATTTTGGTGGTAAAACGGCGCTCCAATTGGTTACAGAAGCTGATAAAGACATGTATAAAGAAATAATCGTGTATTTAAAATTGCGATTGGGAACCCAGAGTCAAACAGTTTTGAGAAAATATTAAAATAGTTGTAGATTTTCTATTTTTTGGCGAGTGGTTTGATTAAACAAAATTTTATTTACGTGCTAATTTAAACTTAAAGTTTTAATTAAATTGGTCGTGTGTTCTTTTTTTTTTTTTTTTATTACTTTGTTTACAATATATTCGAATATTTCAGTTTTATATGTTTAGGCTATATTACCAGTTTTTGTACTATTATAATAATATTTTGCTATAGAAATATATTACGATGAAAATTTTGTATTACCGGGAATTAAAATTATATTATTGTAAATTTTTTTTTTTTTTTTTGATTTAATTGGATTTTATTTCGAAATTTATTACTTTAAATTAATAGCAATCATAATGTTCGTTGTACTGTACAATTTCATGACGTCATTATTATTGTGACACGTGCTGTATTTTCAAATTTTCTCTCAATTTTTACATTGACATTATAATAATTATTATTTTAATTAGTAGATTGGATAAACGCCTTCGTTGGCGATTTGGCAGTTGTTGCCTCTGTTTCTGGACATTCTTATGTACCCTCGCTCGCCCCAATCGGTGCCCCAACTGTTCTTCACGATCCAATAGTCCAAACCACTCTCGGTCCCATAGCCCACCACCAGCATAGCGTGACACCCATTCGGATCACAGTTTGGCTCGTAAAAGATGCCTTAAACAAAACCATTGATTAATTAAGGTTGAACTCGACCGTGGAATATTTCCATACGTACCTCCGGAGTAGTGCGCGAAGGCCGGGGAGCAGCCACCTACAGCTACGGCCACTGGTTGTTGATAGACGGCGTCGCGCAACGCGTCCTCACTACCCCTCGTAACGCCGGCGTAACTACGAATTCTGGCTCCGTATTGCGGTATCACTGGACGGTTACACGGCCCATCCTGAATCAAAATTAAGGTAAACAAAGGGATTTAGATATCAATGAGGTTGGAGCCATAGGATGTTCGTTGGATGACGTTAGTTTTGAAACATGAATGAATCAATCCAATTTTAATGAAAATTAATTTTTTTTTTATATTTACATTAATTAACACCTCCCATTTAATAAGAAAAAACAATTTTTAGAACATGACCTCTGCAAATGAGTCGGCACGTAAAAATGCGCTCGAGGAAATTTCTCATTAATCTTACGGTAGATGCCGGCACGTGCCGAGATGCAGTCGGCAGGTGCAGGCTAGAAGTCCGCAAAAGCTTTTCTGTCAATATGAGCACGTGCCGACTCAGTTGTAGAGGTCATATTCTAAAAATTGTTTTTTTTATTATTAAATGGGAGGTGTTAATTAATGTAAATTTTAAAAAAATAATTAATTTTTATCAAAATTCGACTGATTTATTTATGTTTTAAAACTAACGTCATCCAACGAACACCCTATAGTTTGTGTGTTTACAGTGGCTGTGTAGGGATAGAATAATTCCTTGGTGATGCCTCCCATCTGAATGATGTATTGGTAAGAGTTGTTGACCCATCCTCCTCCACATCCCCTGTTCCATTGCGAGGCGGAACAGTCCACCAGTTCCTGTTCACTCACTTCGATCAGAATTTGAGCTTTAATACATTGAATGGATTCGACGCTTCCGGTCTATAATAAACGAGACACACATTTTCTCTCTGTTAATTTTATTTTGTTTTTCGTAATAACGACGTGTTGTCTATTATAGGCCTACTGACAGCGGCGAAGGCCCAACAGCTGCCGCATCTGTTCGTTTGGTCCTTGACTCTGGTCACGCAGTTTTTAGTTCTCCAATCGAAGGCAGCCGGAGAAGCTCCAACTATCTGATGGACAGGTGCGGACGGGTCGTAAGGAGACGTCATAACGCCGCCGGTCATCTGCTTCCTGAACTCTTCATGGGTCTATGAAATGAAAACTGGATTTTAATACTGTATTGTAACGACGTGTGTCCATAAATATACGACGTTTTTAAAAAGCGAATAAATAAGTCAAATTTTAACGAAATTGAATAATTTTTT
>JAQGAY010002370.1:0-10661 GCA_034698085.1 Polydesmus angustus
AAAAACCAAAAAACCAATGAGTTTCCAATAACACGTGACTTTCTAAAAGTTATTTTTAATTACTGAATTTCATTTTTTCCCTAAATGAACGAGAATCTACAGCTTATTAATAATTACATTTTCTCCAATTAAATTTTATTTTTAAACAAACCACAAATCACCAAGAATAAAACTTTCTTCCGGTTCAACCTTCTTGAAAAAATATTATACAGTAATTCAATGTACAGTACAGTGTTGCTCCTCCGTTCTTACACCGAATTTTTTTTTTTTTAATATCGGTACCCATTGAGCCGCCTTGTAATTACGCGTCTTACGCTGACGTCATTAAAATTGTCCCGCGGATATCATAACGTTGGCCACCCGTAAAAAAAAATAAAAGAAGAATAAAGAAGAACAAAAAAATAAAAGAAGAATAAAGAAGAACAAAAAAAAAAAAGAATAAAGCGGGAATGTTTGTTCTTCTAATAAAAACTGCCCTTAGGTGGTTAGTTGGAAGGGTGGGCCCGGTAGGGGATGAAATTCGGTATAGTTTGTTTTTAATTTCCGGTTTGCTTACAATTTTGTCACGGTCTCTGTAAACGCTGTCCTCTCGTCTCGTCCGAGCCACGTGACCCAATCCCCACCCACCCATCATTAATCTACTCCCCTACTTTCTCATTTACCAGAGGGAAAGGGCATCATCCCTCAGTTTATCAATTACATCCCGAAAAGAAAAAAAAAAAAGTAAAAATAAAAATAATAAAAGGGAAGAAGAAAAAAAAAAAAAATCTTTTGAAGATAGCGCCACGTAGCGGGGAGGCTTCTAAGTGTCCTAAATACGTGAAAAGGACCCTACCTATCTATGTCTTTGTGCATTCGAAATATTTCTTTTAATTCTATTCGGCAATATAGGTAACAACTATTTTCGAAAACCCAGTCTCACCAGGTGGCGTTACTTTTCAATTTCTATCAATAACATTAATTAAATTTCTCTCCCGTTTTAATTATTAAAAATAAGAAAAAATGTCTATCACGTGTGTGTTTCTGTTGGCTGGAGAGAGCGAGGAGACGCGTGCTGTTCGAGTGCCCCCCTCCCTCTTCCGCTTAAACCCCGCCCCCTCCCTCATTCGCCAGATGACGTATGCAGTGCACGTGTGTTGCGCGCATCTTTACAATAAACAAAAGCGCGATAGAGACAAGGGGAAAAAAAGAGCGATGGGTGATTAAAGGAGCGAGTGCGTTTGGGGGGTAATGATGATGACCACTGCTAAAATGATGATGATGCTCGTGTGTGACGCCCTCTGGCGACGGATACACTAAATCGTCTCCGGTGCTGCGCGACCTTCAAAGCGATCACCTTTTTCAGCGCCTGCGCACGACGCGTGAGAGAAAGATCATGATGAGGGAAGGGACCGGGGTAAAAAAAAAAAAAAGGGAAAGGACCAAGACACACCTAAAAACCACCGGAAGAGACAATGACCGTACGGAAAATCGAACCCAGCACTCCTTTCATTTTTATTATCTATCGCGAATTTTCTTAATGAAACTTTTGATGACCGGACGTGCGAAATTAAAGAAAGGAAGTTCGAAAAACTCCTTTAGAAATAAATAAATAAGACGTCGATTTTAATGGAAAGTGCAAATTTACGCGAGCAATAATAATAATATCTTCACGTGATATCGCGGAAATCTTCAGTGTAGAAAGAAAAGCAGCGCGTAATCCGACGATAATCCGACAGTTATCGGATTAACCGAAAATGTCGGATAACAAGAAAGGAAAAATAAAGTTGAAAGTATCAAAATTATAAGAACGAAAATAATTAGTTGTGTATCAAAGTAATTGGTGGGAGAAAAAAATGAAAGAAATATTTTTTGGTAAAATTGCTCAGAAAAATTAAAACAATTAAATTACAGTATTAAGTAAAAATTAAAAGCTGTTTTCTGGGCTGAAACTTACAAATTCAAAACTCGTTCGGAGAATCGCGCAACCATTGCTCTTTTATTTTATTATTTTTTAAAATCACTTTTAATCCTTTTTTTATGTCATTTATCCAAAGTAAAAAATAATACCAAACTTTCATTAAAAATTTATTTAAAATCCTTTAATAAACTATTCCGTCCAAAAAAAAAAAAGAAAAAAAAACTTAATAGGGGCAAAAATTTGTTTAAATAGAATTCCTCCCGAGCTTATTTCTACATTAAATTTTTATTTTCAAAAATATAGTACCTGCTATTTAATATTTTAAAAACAATATATTTTTGAAATTACATTTGTTATTTCATAATCGAATATGTTTTTGCTTCCGCAAGATAGATATTTTAATAATTTAAGAAAATCGATGTAAAAATTCTTTTTTTTAAAGGAAGACAAAATAAAATACTGTATACCGTACTAATAAAATTAATATTATGCAGTAATAAAGCGTAACAAGCAATAAAAGAGAATATAAACATTTTATCGACATCGACTTAACTTAAATTATTGCGGGAAGAGATAAAACCAATTTAAGCATAATAGGCTTCAATTAAATCATTACATAAAAAAACAAGGTACCGAGTACTGCAAATCAACCGTAGTAAGGGTAAACAAAAATTGACCCAAAAAATAAGATAAAAAAAGAGTAATAATAATTATTAATTAACCAAATTTAAATATTTTACCCAAAGAAATGTCAAAAATAACAGCTTTATAGACACGAAGACGTAATATTTTTTCACGATGTATTTATTAATTAACAGTACCGTAAAAATAAAATATGTCTCGAAAGTCTAAAAAATAAAATTCGAAAACCTTATTTAACGTGGGTATTAAATCTGTATTCATACACCTCAAAATGACAAGCAGACTCCTGAGGAAAATGTTTTCCATCACCCTAAATTTTGCTGAAAATGCCTCCTTAATGCGGACACTACATAAATTGAATATATTACGTATTTGAAGGTTGTTTTTTTTTTAATATACTCGCACTTAAAGTGCTTTTCAACATACGCTATTACATCAAACATCCTACAGTACAATTTCCTACAAAAATCGTAAAAAAAATCTACAAAATATCAATAAAAAAATTAAATATCAAGTTACTGCATCAAAATTCGGGGGAAAAAATCATAATTTGAAATTTATATAGCAACAACTTTTGAGTAATTCTAGGCTTCTTTAAACGCGTCCCTAGGCCTATTCAATTTTCGTGTCAAAACGGACACGGAATTTATCTTCAAATTTCATATTATTAATGGCTATTTTTACAAAACGACTTGACACGTGACAGTTGGAGGTGGGGTTAAGTCCGAAAATATCCGTCAAAAAGCGAGCGCAAAAAATGTTTACGTCAAGAGGTGGAATTGATTAAATCAGGGGGTGGCAGTGTTAACATTTTTCAGGGAAAAAAGAGCATTTCTTTTCCCAAACTTTGAACTAATTACACCTGTTATTATGATTTAAGAGCGCTTCAATGATAAATGGCGCAGGTAATGCGCAGAGTGCGTGCGCGTGTAATGACGAAAGACAAAAGTGGGGGGTTAAAGCGTAGGGCTTATAATTAATTGTCGAGATGTGAATGAATTGTTGTCGCCCAAAGCCCCAAAGTCTCCAAAAACATCTTCATCGACGCATCGATCAAACAGGAAGCCGTCAATTCATCCCCCAACAAACACGAGGGGGATAAAGGTGAATGCGGGGGTAAACAAAATGTAAACGCCATAGAATAGGAGGAGGGGTCCAGTTTGTGGTCACTTTCAGAGGTCATCTAACCTCGCCACACGTAACTTTGCCGGAGAGCAATGAGTAGGCGTGGTGTTTGCAGCGAGATGAAAAATGCCCTTTGCAATTACCCCCACCCGCTGTTCCCCCTCTCCATCTCCCCGCACCCCACGCGCACACACGCTTATTAGGAACCACCAAAAACCAAACTACGGCAACATTTTTAGCTATAATCATCTCGGACTGCGCAATTTCGCTCTTATCCCTCCAATTTTCGTCTTAAGGAAGCGAAATTAAAGGGGATTGATGACGTCACCAATGCGTCGAACGGTGAACATTTGACAATTTTAATAGCGGCAGAAACGGATAGTGTTGAATGATTGAGGAGATAAATGCCAAAAAAGCGAAGGTCAATTGAGTGAAGGTTAAACCCGGATTTCAAATGTTGCAAACACTCGACCACATTTTAATCGCATAATTATTTCGATACCAGCACAAGATCTCGTTTTATTTAAATCTCAATTAGTATTATAGATATTAACAAGAAATATCAGATACAGTACGGTATTCGATGCCAAAATACATCTTTGGCATCAAATTTCTAAATCTAGATTTAGCAACTTAAAATCTAGTACATAATACTGTATAGTGAAACCTCTCAACGGAGACCGCCGTTGGGATCGATTAAAAGTGGTCTTCAAATAGAGGTGGCTTTGAAATAGTTTTTATTTTTTTAAAAAAAATTTAATTTTATGGTCAAACGGTTTTTAAACTTGGAATCTATTACTATAAATTATAATCGAGTAACTATTATTCTACCACTCTCAAATCCAAAAAATCATCATCTCGGTGGTCTTGAAAATGGGACCTAAAATAGGTGACCATGGTCTTGTAGTAAAGGTGGTCAGCGTTGGAAGGTGCATCAACATGGGAAAATCGGAAGGACGTTTTTTAAAGTGGTCTTCCTTGGGAGGAGGTCTTGAGTAGGGGCTTCACTGTATTAATATCGCTTAAAAAAGTCCTTTTAACTAATTAATACCTATTAATCTTGTTTGTGGAAACTTAATCCCGCAAATACGAGTAACATCTTTTTGGTCATCACTAATTTAATCGCGAAATCTAGATTTAGCAATTTTATAACTTTGGTATAATCACTTTCAAAAAAGGAATCAAAACCTAAAACAGCTTTTAAGAAATTGATTAGACATTCTAAAACGCTCTAAACTGCTTTCAATATTTTTTTTTTTTGTATCCATAGCGTAGATAGACAAGTGCAAACCGCGATTTGCATACAACTTAGGCAATCAATTATTTCTGAATAATGTTTTCTTGAAAATTTAATTGAGTCCCGACATTAACATAGCTATTATGTAATGAGCGTGGATCTGAGCGCGTGCGTGAGCGTGCGTCGTCGCAATTTGGCGCCAAGAAAAAGCAGGGCGGGTAAAGCGAGCGTGAAATTGCCGCAACAAGTGCCAACTATATAATTTTATATACTGTATTTTTTTTTAGTATTATTATTTATTTTTTTCCGGTAAAAAAAGTGTGTTAAAGTCAAGTGTGCGTTTCCTTTCTTAATCTTATGTAATAATAATTCTTTATTTTTTTTTATATAATAATAATAAAAAATAAAAAAAATTGTGAGGGGTAAAGTCATAAAAGAACCTGCTGAGTTATTGAAACCGTTTTTCTCACCAACAATTTTAGGTGGAAAGAAATAAAAATTGACTTGAGAAAATTTCACGTTCGATTTTTTTTTGATGCTCTTATTATTTTTTTTAGAAGAAAAATTATTTTTTTTAGAAGAAAAAGTCAAAGCCGGTAAAAAAAAAGTTTTTATTTTTAGGGAGAAAAATGTAACAAAGTAGAAAATCCAATTATCATTTATTAGGATGAAGAGATGGAAGGAGTAAAGAAAAGTTGGCAGAAACAACTTTTTTTTTTAATCTTTCAACTTTTTTTAAAACAAAATTATGTTTTTTTTTTCTTTTATTTTTTTTTTCGGCTTAAACCATTTTGCTCAACCAATTTCATAATTGCTTTCTTTCAAATTACCTAACAATTTTTTTTTTAATTTCCTTAAAAAAAAATTGATCGGTCGAGTTGAAACAGCCTCGACATTTTTCAAACTATTAAAAAATCTTGTTCAAATAACCGCAATCAATTAAAAAAAAATATTAGAAAAAGTATCAAAAATAAAACTTACAAAAAATTTCATAAGAAAAAAAAATGTTTCGTGTCTTTTCAACTGAAACTAAAAAAAAAAAGTTAAAAATTGATCCACATTAACAAATTTCATGCGTCAAATTTCAATAAATAGAAATTAGCTTCGGGCTCAAAATACTCTTCCTAATATTTCAAATTTTTTATTACCAATTTTAATATTTCTAAAATAAAAAAAAATTAGTAGATACTGTAAATTCGACTCTTCAATATGGTCGGGGAAAAAATGCAACTCTTAAAACTTTTTTTTTATTAAAAAAAATCCAACTTTTCAGTTTAATGTAGGTGAATAAAATAATTATACACGGTATACGGGAAAAAAAACAAACCCAACTAAATATCCAAAATAACTCTTCTAAAAGTTTAAATTCAGTATTTCAATGCCACACGAAAAAACTTTACTTTAATGATTTTTTTTAACATTTAACTGTTCTATTTTCCACATGCCTGAATGGTTAGCCCTGCTTATCCAAATTTCACTGTAGTTATTTTTAACAAAAAAAAAAGTCTTAATTTAATATTAAAAAAATTCTTTCGTAAAACCCATTTTTTACGATTTAATTCTAAATATGGCAACAACAAAAAAAAGGGGAAAAGCTTTTCAAAAACTTTTTCACAAATTTAAAACTTTTCAATTTTTAAGTGTACCGGTATCATAAAAAAAAACAACTTACATATTTAATAATAAAAAATCGAAAAAGAATTTCAGATCGCTGCTATTAAAAAAAAAATTGGATGCGTTTTATCGTCTTTTTATCATTTTTTCAAACTAATAAATCAAACGATTAAAATAGTTCTATTTTTTCTTTTTGGGAGACGTGAAATCCAATGCTTCTCACACCGCTCACGTTCCATTGCGATTACAGAGCGGCTCAATCCAAACAATTAATATTCTAATTACATGATTATCATGCTAGTCTTTGAATAGCATTACGCATGCAAGAATTGGCGAGAAAATTGCAGACAAATTACGAAAATTGTTTTTTAACCAGTCTGCAAAATATTCACCTATAAAAAATTACGTATGGTAATAACTTTAAATGTCGAAATTAAAGTTGATATAAAAAAAATTATTGACAAAATTTGTTAAAACTTAAGATAAAGTTATTACAGTAAATTAATGCTTTAATTTAGAAAATTTGTAGGGCGTCAACTAACTATTTTAACTCTCACCATTACAACCGATTAAATTCAATTACAGTATTATTAAAATAAAAACTAGACGAAAAAAATTCAGTAATAAGTTCATTATTAAAATAATCTTGTCATTAAATAAATTGATATGCACGTACTGTATACGTGCGTAAACCGGTACAATTATTAACATTATTTAATTTCTCGGAAAAAAATTAGTTGTACTGAATTTTGCATCCTTCGACAAAGGCAAAATGCGCCCAACACCTAAAACGACGTTACGCGCAAAGCTACCAACTCAAACATTTTAAAATTTGAGTTACATGTACAATACAGTAATACCTCGCAATAATGGCATTTGCATTAATGGCATTTCGTAATAATGGCGCTCTTAAATCTCTAATCGCGCTCTAAATTCATATTGTAGGCCTACTCAGTGTTGTGCGGAAGATAAGCACTTCTGCTACAGTATAACCAAAATGCATCGCAACCTATGGCAATTCAATTAATGACGCATTTCACTTAATGGCGGAGCTCCGGTCCCCATTTACGCCATTATTGCGGGGTATTGCTGTTCACAAAATGTAGTGCCGTTTTCAGCGAGTAGAATCCCACCAAGCCTCAAGCAATGCTACAATTTTAAATATTCCAATCATTTAAATACTGTACAGTTTAATAATTTATAATCATCAATTATTTATTTTATTCAATGCTGTACATGTACGGTATTTGGATTTGCAGAAAACTATCAACACACTAAGACATCCCTTTTGGGCTGGTAGCTTTTTATTGAGCATTGATGTTTATATTTTTATTTATTAAAAATCTTCAACAAACGTAGATTGATGGCATAAGGCGGAACACTGTCCAAGTATCACTATAAAATTAATTTCGATTTGCATCTTCATAATAATCAAAATCGCACCTATGCCAGTTGTTTTTTGATGTAAAATATATTCTATTGTTTTTCAAGGTAAATATAAAAAGTAAATTGTATACCACTCTTTTCTGTAACACTGATATATTTAATAATACATGTATCTGTTATTTTTGCTGAATCTACAGAAATTCACATGCAGAAAATGGTAGGGGCTCAACGTATCTTCTTGGGTAATATATACTGTACTTCGCAAAAGTAAAGATTATTATGACTTACTTTTCGCCCCTAAATTTTATTTTTAAGCAGTTAACCCAATTTTAACTCTACCTTAGGTAACAAATTTCAAATATGAAATAAAAAAATAAATAAATAAAATTCAATAACTCTATGTATTAATTACGGACATATTTTTGGCTCTGCGCATTCCATTCTACACTTTTGCTACTTGTTTTAAGATTTGATTTTGCTCCAAAAAGTCCTCTTAATTACCTTATGTACTGTATATTAAGAGGGACAACCGAGTTAAAACCACCAGTGGCATGACATACCAATCTTGTTTATGTAAATGTACCAGCCCATGCCCATGGCTTTAAATGAAGATTTAGTCGCTAAATACAGAATGATGGTAAATACCGGTACTGTATTACTAAGTTTGAATAATATGTGCTAGTAAAACGTATTATTGAAAATGCACGAGAGCCAGCGGTGGCGCTGCAGTGGAGTGGCAAGAGGGTAAAGGTCATCGTCACATGACAATCGCGTGTTTAGCTCTAATTAACTGGCAAAGGCGAAGAAAAGCAGGGAAATAAATTCGAAAATAAAAAGCGTTTGCGGTTAAGAAACAAACGGAGACTTGGCGTCGTCTGCTTCAAACCACTTTTATTCATCTCAAACCTTTTTTTCTTCTTTAATATGCACGCATAATATTCTACTGTATGTATTATTTGCTTATAGCCATGTTCTATTTGTTTACCTTTATTTTCGCATCAAATTTAAATTCGAGAAAAATTTAAATAGCGAAATCGTGTTTGGAGGCAAATATATAGGTGGTGGTTGGCACGCGTTAAGCTCGTGACACGTGACCTCACAACACTGTAGTTAAACAGTAATATAATTGAAGGGAGTAAAGTGGTCACCAGGTGGCTACTGGAAGCAGCGGACCGAATCCTTATTCAAATAACCTTTAACCTAAAGACACACCTGCATTTTACATTAAACACACAACCGACACTTTATAGCCACGCATGCGCCTAAACGCTCAATATTCCAAAAATAAAAAAAGCCAAAATTTAAGAATACAACAATTTTTTTTTTTTACTTTTTCAAATATGAATGAACATTTTTTTTATGAAAAGAAAAATGTTCCACTTGTTCCTCGTAAAATGTCGGAAATGTATTGAAAATGTGTGAAAAACCTTTTGAGAATTTAAAGGAAGAAGAAAAAGAAGAAGAAAAAAATATTAAAAATCAGGTGTGAAATTTGGTGTGGAGAATCAAAAAGAGCAAAATTCGCTTGAAAACCGCTTCATTCTCGAGAATCGCGCTGACGTCAACACTCAGAAAAATACCGCATTAACCGATTCAATAAAAACGTTTAACGTAACCTGACAATACAACAAAACAGGTCACTCGATGCTTTTATTTGCCCAAACACAAAAAAAAAAATGGCGCACATTTTCATACAGTGGATATTGGAACCAGGCCTTAGCTTTCCTCCGGCTTGACCCATACAGGACATTTGCCTGGATAGCTTCACATCGGTTCAAAAATAAACTCTTTTTGATTATGCAAAAAAAAAAAATAACAAATTATTTCAATAGATAAAAACTAATGCAATTTCATAAATACACTAATGCTTTTTCAATAGCGTATAAACTATAAATTGTGTATAATAGCTATAACAATATGTGTACATTTTTAATACCATCAACAAGAGACCAACTATCGGGTTCCTACCAGGAACTAACCTACATTTTAAATACATGTACTGCATATTTTACTTCAAATTGCAATAATTTAAAATAACTTATTAAAATACTGTATTCTCTTTTATAATTTCTAAACTGCAATTTTATTGGAGTTCGCTGCAACCACAAAATTTAAATTTATTCTCATTTGGTAAAACCATCCACTTTTACAGCGTTAAATTACGTTCAAAAATGGTACATGTACAATTTCTTCAATATTTGTACGATGTTCAATAACTTTTAAACTGCATTTTAACTGGAATTAATTTCGCAACCACCACAACATCTAGAATCTAGATTTATTCTCCTTTAGCAAAGATTTTCTTATGCAGCTACCAAAGTTTTAAAAATTAAAATCGAGATACAGTACTGTATCAGCAACGAAACATCACCATACTCTAACTACCGTAATACTGTACTGTATACGCATTTTTATTACGAGTTTTCTTTTTTCCAGCCAAAAATAAATTGTCGTGCCATTGTAAAAAATTCCATTCGATACTCAACATTTTATCCTCTACGTCTATTTTAATCGTAGTTAAATACTGTTTTATTAATAACTTACATTTTGTAAGTTATTGACGTTTTTGCGCGTTAGTAGGTCACTTAAGTACAATATATATTTTTTTCTTCCTTCCCTAATTTAATATTTTGGATAGTAAAAATCGGTAATCGGTGGTTTTGGCGTCGTAACACGCAAAAAAAAAAAAAAATCTATACTAAAACGCATTTGAAGTATCAAACCACTAAATTGCCCTCTTTAGCGTTTCACATCGGC
>JAQGAY010002371.1:0-10660 GCA_034698085.1 Polydesmus angustus
TTTTGAAGTTTGTTGTTTTTAATTCGAGCGTGAGAACTGTCTCACCCTTTTGAACTGTAGTGGACTTTGACCTTCAGCTTCCAATAAATTAATTCTCTACAGCGATGAAATTTTGAGGTACTCTATTGTTACAACTTTCAAAGAAAATCATCGGTCGACATACTTAAAAAGTAAGTTCTGTAGAATTTTTTTATTTTATTTAGATGAAAAATTATTAACAATGATTTTATGTAAATTTTTCTTGTTTTTTTTTTGTTTTGAAAATCATGATGTACACAAAAAAAAAAATTACAATAAAAATTTATCGGTATTAAATAACTTTATTCGTTATTAAAAAAATTGAACTCGCGAGATGAAAATGATTATTTTTTAATAATTAATCCAAATTGATAAATTTTGCAGTGTGTACTAATATTAGTATTAAATTTGACGTGCACAATTACTACGTGCAAATGCCAATAGGAATTCATCTGGAGTGTAGAAACTTCAAAGTTGGTGACGTAAGAATTGATTGTTTTTGTTTATTTATTTATTGATATTATTTTTTTTTTTTTAAATGTTCAGTTTGTTGCCGTATATTTTCGCTGTGTTTGGCGCCGAGGTCAAATTAAGGAAAGTAGGCCTACAGTAAATGATGAGAATAAAGATGGAATGGTGTTGGTCACTTTATTGGACCAACCGCAGACCATTCAAGTGCCTCTTCTAACGTAACATTAATTATTAATTAATTGCCTACATAAAATCAATTTTTTTTTTTTAATTTCAGATTACGAAAACTTGACGAAAGATTTGTTACAGTAGAAGATAATAACACGGTTTGGTTAAAATTATATTTTTTTAAATTGAATTTAAAATTTAAAACTTTTTTTTTCTAAAAAAAAAAAAAAAAATAAGGATAAAGATGCGGAGGTGATTGAAGTGGGTGACGAAGATATAGATGTGATCGAGGTGGAAGATGAAGATGAAATTGAGGTCATCGATTTAGAAGCTGAGGAGGAAGAGGAGGATGGAGTAGAAGATGAAAAGGAAATCGAAAAAAAATCCCCCAAATCTCCAGTGAGAGTGGTCAAATATGGCAAATACCGGTACATTTTTGTTAGTATTCAATAATAAAAATTTAATATCAACTATTCTGTAACTATAAATTCTTTTTTTTTTTTAGTTGGTGAACGAGCAGCACAAATTCCTCAAAAAATTCCAATTTCTTTCGAAATTGAAACGAAATCAGCGCGAATCGTTTTTAAGAAAATTTCGAAGCACTTCCGTCTACAAAAGCATCGTGGAGAGCGAAGAAATGGCTTTCAATCGCCATGAAAATCCCGATCAACGTTTGGCAGCTGTTTTGCGAGTGCACGCGCAGGCGGACAAGTGGATGAAAAACAATACTATGAAATTATCATAAAATTATGCTCGTGTCATTCACCAATTTTAATTTCGAAATAGTTTTAATTCATTTAAATAATTTATTATTATTATTAATATTATTTTTTTGGTTATAATACAAGTTGATACAACTATCGATTTACAGGAAAAAGTCGATCAAAAACATACATAAGTATTAAAATTTTTTTTTTTTTTGTTATTTTGCTCATCAATGGTGAATTTTTTTTATGTTTACTTACTATTCTTAATTTATTAAAATTAACCAAATTTAATAAAAAGAATCTTAACCGCATTTGTTCGTTGTATTTATTTTTATTATTTTTTTGATTATTAGAAATATGCTTCGAATTATTTTACGAATAATTAAGTAGGCCTAATACTGGTATTTTTTTTTTTGTTTTAGTTCGGGGGAAAAAATTAATTTTTTTATATACTGTATTTACATTAGTAAACACCTCGCATTAAATAATAAAAAACAATTTTTAGATTGTGACCTCTACAACTGAGTCGGCACGTGTAAACGTGCTCACTTTGACGGCTAAAGCTTTTGCGGACTTCCAGCCTGCACCTGCCGACTGCATCTCGGCACGTGCCGGCATCTACCATATAGGATTAATGCAAATTTTCTCAAATTTCCTTGAGCGCTATAACACGTGCCGACTCAGTTGTAGAGGTCATATTCAATAATTGTTATTATTAAATGAGAGGCATTATTTAATGGAAATTTTTAAAAAATAATTTATTTTCAATAAAATTCGACTGATTTATTCATATTTCAAAACTATCGTCATCCAACAAACACCCTGTATATTATTAATGTAAACAAAAGAATAAACGAAGAAAACTTTTCAGGTTTATTCAACATATTTTTCCAATAAAAAAAATCAATGAGCACATTGTTTATCCATTTTCTCTCTCTCTCTTTCTGTTTCTCTCATTCTCTCTTCAAGTGCATTTGATTCACCGCTTTTCTTTTTGAAAATGTAGATGGCCCGGAAGTTGGAATCAATTTACACACGGGTGTTAATGGTGTTAAAGATAGCGAGTGGCCCTCCTGCTGCTTTCCAAGGGAGTGGGAATAGGCGTGGGTGGATGCTGAACAGGGGTCTTTCTTTGAATTGGAAGAAAAAGGATGAGGGGTGACATCTTGACCGAATGCAGTACATGTAATGGCATTCTTCGAGGCGAAGATTCTTCTCTCCTTCGACCATTAAATTTCGTCGGAACTTCTCACTTTGTAAAACATTAGGGTCAAAGAAAAAAAAAATTCGGGATGAAAAAACGGTAACCGAAAAAACATGACAATACATTAATTAAAGACAGCACACTTTCTTTTTCACAGCGCCGGATTAGGAGAGCTTTTTTGTGGCCTGTACAACATTTATTTTTGGGGCTCCCGGATAAAAAAAAATTGCAATCTGTGAAATTGGCTCAGAACTTCAGAAGCAAAAAAAAAAAAAATAAATAATAATAATAACCTCGATCGACCCAAATCGCTTTAATAAATTTGTACAAAATTAAATAAATGCTTTTAGAAAAATTAATAAATGCTTTTAGAAAAATTAATAAAAACTTTTCTTCATTTTTATTATTTTGTTTGGCAAAAACGGATTAAATAACAGTTTTTTTTGGGGAGGGGGCCTATACATTTTCTTTTTTTTTGCGGTGGGGTTATTTAGGGTATTTTATTACTGAGTTTCAACTCAAATTTGTTTACATAATTTAATGTTGCAGTTTTTCTTCTTTTTTTATGAGGTAAACATTTTATACGTATCAAGTTGCATTCCATGTAATAATACGTAATAAATTTAAAAAAGGTTACATCGTTTATGTTCTTTCCTCGCCTATGCTTTGGACCAACTTCGATTTCCTCCAGCAGCTATGTGCTGTGCTCAGTGAACCAGCTGATCAATTAGCACGCACTTTTCAGCGTTGACTTTTCTCCTGCTCTTATCCCGGTTCACGCCTATCCCTAAACTACCCTCCCTCTTCATTTCGATTTTTAAGTCGGGCAACGCGGTTGCTCTACCGAGAGTGCAGAGTGTGTGCAGTGCAAATCTCAATCGTAAATTTGGGTCATCATTTTGGATTACCGGTTAATATTTTTTTTTTGGTATCAACAACTAAAATGCGGTACATTAAATACCTGGAAGTGGAAAATTTTAAAAGTTTTAAAGACCGAGAAACGTTTCATTTCGGCAATTTTGACCACTTAAAATTAATTTTCGACCATCAGCGAAATGGTAAGATACCTTTCTTAACCGCTTTTCTTAACAAACATAATATTATTGGCGAAAAGTTGCTTTTATATCGCACAATAAAATTATTCGAATATTTTGTACTGTATTTAGGAAATATTATTTAATTGTTAATTATATTTTTTTTGGTCTTCTATATTGATGAGAAAAACTTCGCATTTTCAGTCAAAAACAATCAACACAATTGATGGCCCACTTGATTTTTTATTAATAGAAATTATTACTGGGTTGAAAGTTTAATGAGAATTCTTGTACCGTACTGTATTAAATTTTATAAAGTTTTTTTTTGAAAAAAAAAAATAATAACATGAATTTTAAATAGCGCTAATTTACATTCCATTTTTTTACAATGTTTAAAAAATACAGATATTTAGCACACTTTGAATATTATTGTTTAAGATATTTTGTTTAAGTTTTTTTTTTCCTCAACTCCACTTCTTAGCCTTCTTCTTATGATCCGTCCAAGGAGTAATTACACCCCCGAGTTTAACTTTTTTGTCAATAATTTTAAACATTTCTTACCGGTATTAAAAAAAAAGAAATGAATAATTATTTCTTAGTTAAAAATTTTTTCACAAAAATTATAAACACACTTTTTTTCATATGGAATCCAAACATAAGAAAAGCAGGGGGGGGGGGGGGAAGCTTAATTCACAAGTTATGTCAATATTCAGCTGTCATGTTTAAATCAAAAAATTTAAGAAAATTGGATGACTCATTTGAGGATAGAAAGCCCGAAAACGTTTTGTCGGCATACAGTAGAGGTAAAGTGTAGCGAGAGATTGAAAGAGGGAGTTAAGCTTTTGGCGAGTAAATCAATTATTGTTTTAAGCCGAAAAAGTTTTAAGGTCAATTTGTAAAAACAAAAGGAGGGGAAAAAAACCTTTTCAAATTTCAAATACCGGTTTTATCTGAAATTATTATTTTTCAACAGTACTGCTGCTCGCTTTTATTTTTATTTTTAAAAAAACATTGGCAATATTATTTTGATAAAAATGTCTAAAAAATAGTTTACAAAAATTTATTAGCGTCAATTGATTGGATTGTTATTATTAATTATCTGAAAACCCAATCTTTTATCTCCTATTAAAACAATTATTTTCGAATGATTGAATGTTAAAATTAATTAAAGTTGAACAAAAATTATGGGGAAAAAAAATATTCGGATGAATCTATTGTGCAGTTTCGAAATTGTCAAAAACTGAAATGAGTGATTAATAATAATTATTGTTTAAAAAAAAAACGGAATTATCTTTTCATTTAATTAATTTTACTTTGCTATAATAATAGGAAACTCGGATATGATGGATGCCATGTCGTTTGTTTTGGGTCGTGCTTCGTTAAAAACCAATCGCCTCAACGTAAATTTAATTGATATATAACCTTATATTTTTTTAAACGTTATATATAAAATAAATCATTGGATAATTATATTTAAAAAAAAATTACAGGATTTAATAAATCAAAACGGATCGAAGAATTTATGTGTGACAGCTAGTGTCACTTTATGCTGCTGCACTGGCATAACAACGGACGAGAATAATAGCGAGATTAAATTCACGAGGACAATTTCTACCGCTAGTAAATTAGGCAAGAGGGCACTTAGCAGTGCCTCTTTTCAAATTAATCAAAAAGTACAATAAAAAAAATTAATTTAAATCTCAGCGCTCGTTCGTAATTAATATTTTTAATTGTTCGATTTTAAGGTCGCAGTAAAAAAGTATTATGTCGAAAAGTTACGAGTAATGAACTTAATAGAGGCGGATGAGTATTGTTTAGTGTTGGAAGGAGCTGCGTTCATGTTTTCTATGAAAAGTAGACAACAACAAACCGAAATTTTTGAAATAATGATCAGGAAATCATCAAAATTGCGAGAAAAATGTAAACAACTGAACAGCAGCGAAACAAATGAGAAAGAATTGGAAGTTTTAAAATTAAAAGTTGTAAGCTTTTTCACTTTTATTCGATGAGAATTGTTCCTTAAATAATTAATTATTTTTTTTAGTGCAAGTATTATTTAATGAAATTGTTTCATTATCAACAATTAAAAGCGGATTTGGACAAATGTGTGGAGGAGAGTAGTCGGACCATTCAAGAATTTAATAAAAATGATATGAAAAAGAATAGTGAATTGCGAAGCAAAAAAATCGCGTTAAAAATCGCCGAAAGAAAGTTAATAGATGAGGTTCATCATTATTATTTTTTTAAAAAATAAATATAAATAATATTAGCTGAAACGAAAATTTTTTTTTAATAATAATTTTAGGAATTAAATGTAAGAAACAAAACGGAAACTCACGCCAAAACTTTCGCTTGTTTAAAATTGCTAAAATCAGAGTTTAATTCCGCCAGGTAATTTACGTTAACCTTGTGGAGGGTGTTCGTTGGATGACGTTAGTTTTGGAATATGAATAAATCAGTCGAATTTTAATGAAATTGAATAATTTTTTTTAAATTTACATTAATTAACACCTCCTATTTAATAATAAAAAACAAATTTTGGAATATGACCTGTACAACTGAGTCGGCGCATGTAAATGTGCACCCGCTGCTTACTTTGACGGCTAAAGCTTTTGCGGACTTGCGGCCTGCAGCTGCCGACTGCATCTCGGCACGTGCCGGCATCTACCGTAGGATAATTGCAAATTTCCTTGAGCGCATTTTTACGTGCCGAATCAGTTGTAGAGGTCACATTCTAAAAATTGCTTTTTTATCATTAAATCGGAAGTGTTGTTGTGTCTATAAATAATTGATTTTCATTAAAATTTGATTGATGAATTCATGTTTCAACACTAACGTCATCCAACGAACACCCTGTATATTCGATTCTGATAATTAATTTCCTCGATTTTTTTTTATTGTTTTAGGGAATGCTACGAGCGGGCAAAAAATGCTTACAATGAACAAAAATCCATGCTTGACCAACTGAATCAAAGCATCAAGGATTGTGTAGCACAACTATCAGGAATAAAAAATAAAGTAAGTAGAAACTTATTTTTTTTCAAGAAATAAATTTAGTAATTTTGTTTGCTTTATTTATAGAATAAGACACTCGAGTATGATATTTTAAGAAAACCAGCTGACCAAAGCCTGAGCGACTTTTTTCAACAGCTCAAAGATCTTCAAAAAAGCAAATTGTCTTTGCAAATCCAATGCCAATCAACCAGATCGATGATAGAAGATTCGGAAATAAAGCTCAAAAAAGAAATTAAGTAAAGTTTGAAAAATAATAATAATAATAATAATAACAAAAAAAAAAACTTGAAAAAAAAATTTACTAGTTTAATTGATAATTTTTTTAAATTTTAAGCAGCCAAACTACCGCTATAAGTGGACATAAAAGAAAACATTTGGAAGATGATGAACTAGTAGCTAATAAAAAAATGGCGAAAGATGAGGAAACATTATCTAATAAAAAGTATTAAAATTTAATAATTACAATTAAGTTTTTTTTTTTTTTTAACAAAAAAAATAATAAATAATGCAATTTCAGCGCTGTGAAGGTTGTACATGATGAAAAAAGTTTAAGGAAATCCATTGCAAGTTATCAGGAAGATATCAAAGAGAATAAAGTAACTTTTTTTTGTTTATTGCTGTTGGTAAATTGGTAATTAATTTTTTTAATTTTTTTTTTTTTGCAAGACACTTTTAAGAAATTCAGAAGAAAAAATTGATTCAATTGACGCCGAAATTTCTAAAGTCGAACGCGATGCTATTGAAATGGAAGATGGAATTTTCGATACTTTCTGTCGCTCTCGAGGTGTTCAAAATATTCGAGAATTTGAAGCCGACCATTTCATCGAAAACCAAGAAAACAACGTGAAAAAGATTGAATTAGAAAAGGAAATATTAACAATGCAGCGTCGAATTGGTTACGAAAGACGTGGCAATTTAAAATGTACAACCCTTTTAGAAAAGATTTTTATAATTTAGGTAAACTTACTTAAATTACATATTATTTTAGTTGAAGAAATGAATTTGGCGGAAGATAAGCTGTGTATGATCCAAAAAGATTTTCGCATCACATATACCAATGAAAAGAAAGAATACGAGGTTCAAAAATTATTTAAATTTATTAATTTTAAAAAAAATTACTATTAATTATTTTTTTTTTTTATCGTATAGGAACGGAATGAAAGCATTCGACGCTTGGAAGCGGCCAAAGAAGAGAGAAACGCAATTAAAACCGAGATTGATCATGTGGAATCCGAATTGCATGAACACAAGACCAAAATAGCCGATTTTGGGGCCAGAAGAAAGCTGGCCAAACTAGATATTGAAATGATTAACGAGAGACGACATCAGATATTAATTAAATGCAAGGTAAATTAATGTAAATTTTAAGCATTTTAAAATTTTAAACTGGTTATTATATAAAGGAAGTGGGAATGGAATTGGAATTCACTAATGGCAATTGGAACGATGTCCATTATTATACGAAAAAACTCGATGACAATTACGCGAAAGAAGACCAAATAAAATTCAATTTCAGTTCTTTAGAATCAGAATTAAAACAGGTAAATTTCAAAAAAAAAAATAAAAAAAAAATTTGGACAGTACATGTACCAATTAATTTTTTTAAAATTATTTCAGCAAAATTCCAAGGATGTTATAAGTTCAACTTTCAAACAGTAAACAAATACTTTTACTATTATTAATCCAAATTTGTTTTGAAATTTTTAAACTTATTTTTTACCCTTTATTCTTTTTTTTTTTAGATTTGAAAACATTGTCCAAGAATTGGAAAATAATGGAGCAAGTGTTGGACATAATGAGGAAAGTCAACAATTGGAGTTGGAAAATGAGAAAAATATAAGATTGCAAGATTTTATGGAAATTTTCCAGCACGTTAATGGCTGTGTTGACAAAATTTATAAGGTAAGAAAAAAAAAACATAATATTCCCCGTTAAAATTTTAACTTTTTATTATAATTTAGGAATTAACGGGATGTGCAAGTGCTATTGCCATTTTATCCTTAGAAAATACCGATGAGCCTTATTTTAATGGAGTAAGGTTTGAGTTCGTACCTCCAGGCCAAAAAAGCAAGAAAGAAATGCACCAATTGCCCATTGAAGAAGGTTACGTGGCTGCCATGGCTTTATTGATGGCCATTCAAAGGTTAGATAATAATAAACATTAGAATTTCATTTTTTTTTTTGTTATTATTAAACCATTGCATTTTTAAATTCTCGATTTAGGTTTCAAAATCTACCCGAAGAGGAGCAGGACGATTTTAATAGCGAATTGGAAGCCGCTAATATTAAAAAAGTAAAGCTTATTAAAGTTTTTTCAAGTAGATTTTTTCATTGTGATGCAAGTCTTCGAAACCCTTCTGTTAATAATTATAGCATTCTATGTATTAATGAAGCGAGGCGCATTTTTTTTATCAAAAAAAAATATTTTTTTATTTTTTTTGTCAAAATTTAGATAAAAATTTTTTTTTGAGAAAAGTGTTTTTGAGAAAAATTTTTTCTGTCAAAACTTTTTTTTTTAAGAAAAATTTTTTTGGTCAAAAATTTTTTTAATTAAAATTTTTCTGGTCAAAATTTAGATAAAAATTTTTTTTGAGGACCGTCAAAATTTAAATAACAATATTTTTGAGAAAAATTTTTTAGTAAAAACTTTTTTAGGTCAAAAAATTTTTTTGCCACTTATACGAAATACTGTAATAAGATTTATTTAACAATAATAATATTATTTTTCTCAATTTTGGCTCCGCGAATGGTGGCGCCTGATGCAAATGTGTCTTTGCATCACATCACATCACGCCACGGCCCTGCTTATTAATTTATAGACACAAATTTAATATAATATTTTTTCTAAATGTAATTAATTGATTAATTTTTTTGTTTTGTTTTATTAGCTGGCTCAATTAATTCAAAGCAGAAACCAAAGAAATTATATGAAAGGATTTCGAATCATAGTGAAGAAAGTTCAATATTAAACGCCCATCATTTTCATCCATTTTTTTAATTTTATTTTTAGATCATAATTGGTCGAAATTATATTTTATGCTCAGATTATTCTAAGTTATGTTTTTTTTTTTTTAAAGTTACTATGGCTTGAATATATTTTAATGTACAAAATATCCTACGTTATATTATATTGCACTACAGTATTAAGAGTTACGTTTTCTTCAACAAAAACATTGTATTCATTATTTTTTAAAAGTTCATTTTAAAGTTTTATAAAGAATTTTTATGCAAATTATATTATTCCTACTTAATAAAGAAATCCATTACGGTAAATATTTTATCAAAATATTTCTTTTTTTTTTGTTCCCTAAAGAGTGCTAGCACTAAAAACAATAGCAAAAAAAAATTAAGAAAACATAATGTCTTAAAAATGTATAGGGTGCTCCACGGAGGATGCGCTTTTTAAACAATTCTAAATCAGTCAAATTTTAATGAAAATGCATTCATTTATATGTAATTTACATTCAGCAACGTCTACGATTTAATAATATATTATTTTTTTAAAAAATATGACCTCTACAACTGAGTAGGCACGAGTAAACGTACTCACTTTGACAGGCTAAAGCTTTTGCGGACTTCCAGCCTGCACCTGCCGACTGCATCTCGGCATGTGCCGGCATCTACTATAGAAATAATAGAAATTTCCTTGAACGCATTAACACGTGCCGACTCAGTTGTAGAGGTCATATTCCAAACATGGTTTTTTTATTATTAAATGGGAAGTGTTAATTAATGTAAGTATAAAAAATTAATTAATTTTCATTAACATTTCGCTAATTTATTAATTATCTAAAAAGTGCGTTTTCCGTGTGACACCCTATACATGTACGGTACTGAAAATCAAAACAATGTTACGTTGTTTATGATTTTCCCCTCGCCTATCGTTATGCTTATGTATGCCTATGCCCATGCCTATGCAACCTCCTCCAGCAACTACGTAGGCAGCTCTCAGTGAATCAGCTGCTCAATTTAAGCGTCGTTTTTGCTGTTGTTTTACTGTTAGTGAGTGTGTTTTTTATTCTCCAAACTTTCTTTGTGGATTA